>JAJEJO010005583.1:499-23731 GCA_020662805.1 Glaucomys volans
ACCATTTGACCCTGCTATCCCACTCCTTGGCCTATACCCAAAGGACTTAAAATCAGATTGCTACAGTGATGCAGCCACATCAATGTTCATAGCTGCTCAATTCACAATAGTTAGATTATGGAATCAACCTAGATGCCCTTCAGTAGATGAGTGGATAAAGAAACTGTGGTATATATACACAATGGAATATTACTCAGCCATAAAGAAGAATAAAATTATGGAATTTGTAGGTAAATGGATGATGTTGTAGACTGTTATGCTAAGTGAGATCAGCCAATCCCAAAAATCCAAAAGCCGAATGGTCTCTCTGATAAATGAATGATGATGCATAATGGGGGGGGTGGCAAGAATGGAGGAAGGATAGATAGCATAGAGGGAAGGGAGGGGTGGGGGCGGGTGGGGGGTAAAATTAATAACAGAGTGTATGACAGATACCATTGCCCTGTGTACATGCATGAAAGCACAGATGGTGTGACTCTACTTTGTGTACAACCAGTGAAACAATAGCTGTACTCCATTTGTGTTCAATGAATCAATAGGGAGTCTTTTAAAAGTAGTAATGTCTACCTACTTTTATTAGACACAACTTCTTTAAATTATTTTCCAAAATTGAGTGAAACGTGAATGTGTCTATTTACTTTTAAAAAAGCACTGTAAGAAACATCACTTTAAGAAATATTTTCTAAAAGAATGTGGGTTGCAGTAATACATGTTTCTATAGCAAATAGACTCTTATCAGGTTTAACACCATTTACTGTCTGCCACACAGATTTTAATCTATCATTCTGCTTTGGTACTGTTTGTTGTGAGGAAACCTCTTATTTTTCACAGAAATGCAGGGAGTCTTTGGCAGGATGTGGCAGTAGATAACCAAAAGGTCATTGCACATATTTTCTTGATGGAATTTCTATTTTTGCAGAAAAAAATGCAACTCAAACTGACCTCTTTGTTTGGTCTAAAGAGGTTAAGATGTGTTTTGCTCATGAAATTGAAACTTATTTTCTTACTTGACTTCTTCGAGAAAAAGTTCAATGACAAAAGATATTTAGGAAATCTTCATATGACTTTGGATATAATCATTATATTAGATAAAATATAGTCATGATACACATAACATTGCAATCACATATAAAATGGTAACCCCATAAGATTATATTACCTAGTAACTTTGTAGCTGTCTCAGTTTAAGACTGATGTTCACACAATGATGAAATTGCCTAATAGCATATTTATTAGAACATATCCCCATTGTTTAATGATATACAACTGTATAATGAATGTGAAATTTGGGGTTTATGATAATAGTTGGCAAAATTGAATTAATAAGGAAACAAGCTGAATATAATTTCATGGCTGAGAAAGATCAAAAGATTCACTGTGTCTGAAATATGTTATGCATTTATAGTCATTAAACTGTAAAGCTAGTTTTTGCAAAAGATAATTTCTTCCAAAAATTGTAATCAACACATACATATACTGCTTAATGGTGCCCCATTCAGCTTTAACACCATTCAGTTCATGAATTGTTTCCTAGAAAACATATGTATAACCCAGTAGTGTTTATGTGTGAACTTCTAGTCCCCATTTTTAAAATGGTATAGTCTCAGCTTAACACAGGATGGAAGATCACTGGCTACCGCCCAAACTTGGCAAGATCAAATTACTATCAATACCTCAGTCATCAGTGTTCTATTACACTGGATTGGTTGAGTATGATTTGTGACTTACATATTTTACTTTTATCTGGCACACAGTGACCATTACCTTTTCTTTTTTTTTACTAGCAGAAATGAGATATTTTTATTTAAAAATTCAGTTATTTATAAATCTTCCCTTATTTCTGAATTCTTTTTTAATGATAAATTTCCAAAATTCCAGTAGTTATTCAGGTAAAGAAATTCAATAAATTCAAAAGGTACTTATAAAGATTCAATTAAGTTGAAAAAATACTATCTTACACAACACTGATTTGTGCATATTTCCCTTCTGTAATGACAGCTTACCTTCTTTTATATTTAGCCAGTATTCTACTCAGACAGATAGAATTTTCTTATTTAAATGTACTTTCTATTTATGTAGAATTTAATCCTATATGTGGAAAGGTGATAAGAGATTCCTTCTGCACAGAAAGGGCAGTTGCCCATAAGCACACATCTACCTAATCTACTAAACTATGGGCTGAGTCTACTCTATAAGTTAAATGACTTCCCTATGACTACCAACAAATATTCACAGCTGTTTGAAATTCTATTATGTCTATAGCAGTTTATGATCTTCATGCTTTTTCCCACATTTTTGGTTGGTACCTTATAGTTGTCTATAATGATGGGATTTGTTTTTATATATTCATACATGCAAACCATGTAACAATATAGTTTGGCCAATACCACTCCCCAACACTTACCCCCTCCCTCTGCTCTGCCCACCCATGTCCCTTTCCTATAGTGATCTCCCTTTGATTTCCATGAGATCTGCCCCCACGTTTCTTTTTTCTTATTCCTCTCCAGCTTCCTCACGAGAGAAAACAGTTCTATGACTGTCTTGAGTTTGGCTTATTTCACTCAACATAATGGTCTCTTTATCCATTGTTTTCCTGCAAATGACATAATTTTGGTTTTCTTTATTGCTGAATAAAACTCCATTGGCTATATATACCACATTTTCTCTATCATTCATCCATTGATGGACCCCTAGCCTGGCTCCAGTGTTTACCTAGTGTGAATTATTCTGCTATGAACATGGGTATGCATGTATCACTTTAGTGTGTAATTCTTTAAGATAAATACTGAGGAGTGGCATAACTAGATCACATGGTGGTTCCATGCCTAGTCTTTTCCAGAATCTCCATAATGATTTCTGTAGTAGTTCTACTAATTTACAATCCCATCAATAATGTAATCTAAAATCCCTTTTTTCCATATCCTGTTCAGCTTGTATTACTATTTGTATTCTTGATGACTGCCATTCTGAAGGGTATATAATGAGATCTCAGTGTTGTTTTAATTTGCATTTCCATAAGTGCTAATGATGTTGAACACTTTTTCATGTATTTATTGGTCATTTGTATCTTTTTGAGAAGTGTCTAATTCATTTGTCCATTTATTAATTGGGTCATTTGATTTTTTGGTACAAAGTTTTTTGAGTTCTTTATATATTCTAGATATTAATCCTCTGTCAGAAGAGTAACTAACAAAGATTTTCTCCCATTATGTAGGTTCTCTTCACATTCCTAATTTTTTTCTTTGTTGGGCAGAAGCTTTTGAATGTGCTGTCATCCCATCTTAGCATTATTTCCTGAGCTTTAGTGGTCCTATTGAGCAAGCCTTTACGTGTGCCTGTAAGTTGGAGTGTTGTCCCTACATTTTCTTCTATGAGTTACATAGTTTCTGGTCTAATACTTCAGTCTTTGGTCCATTTTGAGTTGATTTTCATGCAGGGTGAGAGATAGGGTCTAGTTTTATTCTTCTACATATGGATAAGCAGTTGTCCCAGCAGATTTGTTAAAAAAGCTGTTTTTTCCTCCAATATGTTTTTGGCAGCTCTGTCAAAAATCAGATGACTGTATACGTGTGGGATTTTCTCTGTGTCTTCTATTCTGTACCATTGGTCTATGCATCTGTTTTTAGACCAGTATCATGCAGTTTTTGTTACTATAGCTCTGTGGTATAATTTGCAGTTGGGTATTGTGATGTCTCCGGTATCACTTTTTGGCTTAAAATTGCTTTGGCTATTTTATGTCTTTTATTCTTATAAATGAAATTTAGGACTGTTTTTTTCTGGTTCTATGAAGAATGTCGTTGGTATTTTGAAGGGGATTGCACTGAATTTGTATACTGCTTTTGGTAGTATGGCCATTTTAACAATATGCATTCTGACTATCAACGAACATGGGAGGTCTTTCTGTCTCCTGAGGTCTTCTTCAATTTCTTTCTTCAATATTCTATTGTTTTCATTGTAGAAGAATTTAATCTCCTTGATTAGATTCATTTCTAGTTTTTTGTTGTTGTTGTTTGTTTGTTTGTTTGGAGGTTATTGTGAATGTAATTTTTTTCCTGATTTCTTTCTCAGAAGATTCATTGTTGGTATACAGGAAAGCTATTGATTTTTGTATGTTCATTTTGCAACCTGCTACTTTGCCAAATTTGTTTATTAGTTTTAGTAGTCTTTTGGTAGAATTTTTGTATATTCTAGATAAAGGATCATATCATCTCCAAACAATGATACTTGACTTTTTCTTTCTTATTTTTATCCCTTTTATTTACTTCTCTTGCCTAATTGATCTGGCTAAAATTTCTAGAACTATATTAAGTATGAGTGGTGAGAGTGAACAACCTTGTCTTGTCCCAGATTTTAAAGAAAAAGATTTCAGTTTTTCCTCATTTACTATGAGGTTGGCTTTGGGTTTTTCATATGTAGCCTTAATGATGTTGAAGTAGGTTTATTCAGTGTTCTTACATGAATGAGTGTCAAATTTTGTTGAAGGCCTTCTCTGCATCTATTGAGATGACTAAGTGATTTTTGTCCTTATTCTGTTTATGTGATTAATTTTATTTATTGATTTCCGTATATTAAATCATTTTTTCATCTCTGGAATAAAACCAAGTTGGTTGTGGTGTGCAATCTTAATATATTGTTGAATATGCTTTTCTAATATTTTATTAAGGATTTTTGCATCTAAGTCTATCCCAGATATTGGTCTGTAGTTTTCTTTCATTGACGTGTCCTTGTCTGGTTTTGATATGAATGTGATTCTGGCTTCATAGAATGAGTTTGGAAGTGTTCCATCACTTTCTATTTCATGGAATAATTTGAGGCATTAGCATTAGTTCTTCCTTCAACATTTAGTACAATTCAGCTCAAAATTCATCTGTTCCTAGGCTTCTATTTGTTGGAAGGCCTTTTATCACTGCTTTTAGCTTATTACAAGTCATTGGTATATTTAGGTTTTCTATGTCATCTTGATTTGGTTTTGGCAGATCTTTGTCTAGAAAGGTATTCATTTCTTCTCAATTTTCCAATTTATTGAATATAATTATTCAAAACAGTCCCCAAATTATCTACTGAATTTCTGAGATGTCTATGGTAATTTCTCCTTTCCATCTCTAATTTTATTAGTTAGGGTTTTCTCTCTATTTTGGTCAGTTTGGCTAAGAGCTTATCAATCTAGGTTATCTTTTCAAAGAACCAGCTTTTCTTTTCATTAATCCATTGTATTTTTACTAAGTTCTCAATTTCATTAATTTTGAGTCTGATCTTAATTATTTTCTTCCTTCTACAGGTTTTGAAATTAGTTTGCTCTTTCTCAAGATGCATCTTACAAGTGGGCCTTTTTGGGACACTGTCTTCATTTGTCAAAGTGTCATTGAATAATTTAGACTGAGACCTCGCATAGGTGGTCCCTTTGTATTAAATCTGTTTTTGCTGTAGCTGTGGATATCCACAGGAGGGACCTAAGGGCCCACCCGTATCCATTTCTACTTGGGGCCTGATTGTTATTTTGGTACTTTTGTCCCTTCTAATTCTTTATATTAAAGTATAGCTGAAGATTGAATGTCATTAATTTGTGTGTGCAAAATGATGTTCTGTCTTTTGGCTGAGTTTAGTTTAGCAGCTGAGTTTCTACCCTGAGAATTTGTAGTGTCCCTGTAGCTGCCCAGCATCTCACAAATAGGGTGAAACAAACAATATCAACAACCAATGCAAACAAATGTAGCACAACATAGAGCATGTAGCCCATTGACTACTAGGACATCTACAATATTAATTACCATGAAAAAGTAACAATGGTGGGTCATCAATTGTCAACAGTAAAAACAATAATCATAAATAGATCTGGCTTTAAAACAAATAGCAGGTGTTAGCTCTGTCCTCTATAGCAGTAATAATTGCATCAGCATTAATGGTGTGGCAGGAGATACATAAATCAATTAGTTCTAAAAGATGGCAAAAATACAGTTAGTTAAGAAAAAAGAAAATGTGCTAGGTAGGTAGAAAAGGATTTACAATTTCAAAAAGTAAACAGAGTAAATGCAGAAGAGACTTGGCAGGTGATGGTTATAAGGAAGGTGGAGAAAAATAGGAGAAACAAGGTAAAGGGAGAGTGGAAGAGAAAAATAGAATTTTGCTGTTAGCAGATGAAAAGAGAGAAAGAGAAACAAGAGGAAGAAACAAAACAAAACAAAACCAAAATATATAAACCAAAAAACCCTAACCCTCAAAGACAAGGCAAGGAAAAATAACTACAATTAAAAATGCCAAAAATGAGGAAAAAAGAAAACATTACATATATATTTTATATATATATATATTTGTTTCTTTTATATTTATTTGTTTCTTTGCATTCATATGTATATGTGTACATATGTATCCCTGATCTAATCAACATACACAAACACCTCTCTCTCTTTTTCTTTCTCTTTCTCTCACAGGGAAAAATATGAGAGACAAAGATTCTTAATGAAATATTAAGACATTGTTTCCACTGGGGTGGCCAAGGTAATTGACAAGAATGGATATTCGTCTTAACCTTTCTATCCATTTCTCATTTCTTCTTAAGCTGGGGGTGGGGCACTTGTGCTAGGGAGCTGGGAGTTATTAACCATTCCTATTTTTGAGCTGACAGTTGGAATGTCCTGAGTCTGAAGCTAGATGAAAGAAATCTCAGCTTCCCTTCTTACCAGTGTGAGGTAGGACAGAGTGGGAGGTACTGTCAATTGGAGTTTTGTCCACTCACATCACATCAGTGGGAGCTGCTGCAGAGTTCTGTGAATGGAGTTCCTGTGAATGGGGCTTAGGGCTAATCAGGCCTCAGGGACTTTGTTGGGTGGTATCTACTCTGGAGACATTGGGTCAGTGCAGCCGGAGGGCCTGGTCGTTGCCAACCTCTGTCAGGAGTCTGGATCTCAGGAGCCTCTCAAGAATTCTACTTGTGGCACAGAGGAGTCAATCCAGAGGAAGCCACACACTTTGCTGCCCAGTTGCTGCCCAGCAACACAGGCTTACCTGGCTCAGTCTGTATTTTCATACTCAGACATACTCACGTTCAGATTCCTGATTCACTTCAACTGGTTATATGAGTCACTAGGCTCAAAGCAGAAGCAAACTGGGCTTCCCTTCACTTTCCTGACTTGAATTCCCCTGGGTAAAATCTTTTCTGTGTCTCTTTTACTTCCATTCTGCTAGGTACACCCTAGACTGCACAGTAGGAGTTTGTCAGGACAATGTGGCAGTGTTGGCTCTAATCTTTCAGCTTCCCAGCAGCAACTGCTGTGTGGCGACCTCAGGATGACTCCCATTTCAGCTCTAGTGCCCAGTTGGGAAACAGAGAGCACTTTTCAAGCACCAGTGCACAGTGCAGCCTCTGAATCAGCTAATTTCAGGCTGCTTTCATGATCTCAAGTTTTTCCATACCAAACCTGAGTTCCTTTCTGTGTTTTCCCTCCTTCTGTGGTGCCACTGCCATACCAGCTTGGCTCCAATGTATTCTTGATTCTTTGTTTAATATACCCAAATTTCTGAGTATCTAAGACTCTCTGATTATCTATATTGAATTTTTGTGAAATCCCACTTTCACCTACCTTGCTAAAAAGCAGTATTGCCACTACTCGAATTCCAAGGCAAGAATGCATCAAGAGTACACCCTTCTTCTAATCCACCACCTTGAATTCTCCCAACAATACCTTTCCATATATTTCTGATTGCATTTCTCTCCTCACACTTCCTGACTCTAATTTCATATATTCATTTTGTCTCACAAATCTTTTACATTTCCCCTCCTTTTTGTTTGTTCAGACTTTGGGTTTTGAATAATTTCTATTGGTCTGTATTCGGGTTTAATATTTTCATATTTTGTTTTGTCCAATATACTATTAAACCCATTCACTGAGGAGTTCTCCTTCTCCTACTCCTTTAGAATGAATCCAGGGTCTTGCATGTATTAGTTACATGCTCTACCACTGAGTGCTGAGTCCTGACTGAGTGCTTAATTTTACATTTTCTGTAAAAGCTCATTTCTTTTTTTTTTTGTTGCAGTTGAATTCTTTATTCAAATTTTATTGGAATTTTTTTCAAAATATTTTTTCTCTATGTTTTTAAATAGTGCATTATAGTTATACATAATTGTGGGATTTTTTTGAAATATTCATAAATGCATATAACATAATTTGCTCCATTTCAAATTAGTACTACCCTCTTTGCACTCCTTTCCTCCCCTGATCCTTTTCTATTCCATTTTATTCACTAATTGATTTTTTAAATTGGTGAATAAAAATTATACCCAAAAGTGAAATTCATTTTCATATATTCATACATGCACACAGCACATTTCAATCAATTTCATTGCACAGTTCCTCCCACTTCCCATCCCTCCTCTCACCACCTGACCACCCTTTTTTTAATCCACTGTTCTCCTTTTATTTTTTCACAAGCTTCTCCTTCTAAAAAAAATTCCTTATTTATTTCTAGCTTCCACATTGAGAAAAAACATTCCATCCTTGACAATCTGAGTCTGGCTTATTCACTTAGCATGATGTTCTCCAGTTCTATCCATTTACCGGAAAATGACATAATTTCGTTTTTCTTTATGGCTAAGAAAGACTCCATTGCTTGTATATGCCACTTTTTATTCATCTATTTACCTATTGATGGACATCTAAGCCGGTTCTATATCTGGCTATGATGAATTGTGCTACTATAAATATTGTTATGCATGTCTCACTATGATATGCTGATTTTAGCTCTTTTGGCTAAATAGCAAGGAGTGGGATAGCTAAATTGTAGTGGGTCCATTTCTAGTCTCTCTCTTTTATTTTACTACCATGTTGTACATTAGATCTCCAGGATGTACCCATCCTTTCTAACAGAAACTTGGCACCTTTTTACCAACATCTGGTAGTCTCCTCCTCTCCTCTGTTGAATGCTTTTATGATTTCAACAAAATCATATCTTGCTTAAATTTACTGTATTCTAAAGATAATAATGTGAACACTTGTAAATAGGTCCCCAAGTTTATTTTTCTTTTTGGTTATCAGATATATTTTTCAGTTTTTCAAATAATTTGGACTGAATGAAGAATATATTGTTTAAGAGTCTCTATTCCTTCCTTTCACTTTGGAAGTTTTTATCTTGCCTCTACAGGACATATAGAATGGAAATTATCATCTTAATGAAATTAGGATGTACTGTAGGATAATTAAAGATTGCATTTTTGTAAGATTTAGTTTGTCCTTTCCCTAGGTTGTTGGTATATATTTAGCACCAAAGTCTAAAAATACATGCTTTTCCTCCAAGACAGGATTTCTTAAACTTTGCACTACTGATATTTTTGAGAGATTAATTCCTTGTTGTGGTCAGTCATAGGATGCTCAACAATATCACTGGCCTCTGTCTAATGGTTGCCAATTTGCATAAATCAAAACTATCTCTAGAGTGTACAAATATCTCCTCGGATGGTGGGGGATGAAATTAGCCCCAGGTAAAATCCACCACTGTAAGATAAACTAACTACTCTCACCATTTCTTTTCAACATTGTAGTGGAGATTCTTGGAGATTCTCCCCCTGCCCCATAGTACTGGGGATTGAAACTAGACACACTTTACCTAAGCTATATTTCTAGCCTTATTTATTTATTTATTTATTTATTTAATTTTACTTATTGGTACAGACATTGAAGCCAGGGGCACTTAACCAATGAGACACATCCTTTGTCCTTTATTATATTTTATTTAGAGACAGGGCCTCACTTAGTTCAGACAGGAGAACTTTAGGATAAAGGATCCATTATAAGGCAAAGATGCTTACTTTTCTCATGCTGGGCTTACTGAAGATATTTGCCATTAAAATAAAGTAAGAAAAAGAAACAAAAGGTATACAGGATAGAAAAGGGAGAAGTCATTGTCTTTGATTGCCAAAAAAGTAAATGTTTACTTAGAAAATCCTAAAGAATATATAAAACTACTAAAACTAATGTGTTAATTAGGGAGGCAGCAATACCAATGTACAAAAATCAATTGCATTTTTACTTACTGAAAACAAAAAGATAAATGAAATTATAAAACAAATTTTGTCTGTAATAGCCCACAAATTATCTAATACTAATAAGGGTTCTAACAAAATTATCTAAAATCTACACTGAAAATTGCAAATTGCTATTCAAAGGAATTGAAGAAGACCTAGAAAAATGGATCAGTTAATCATGTTCATCAGTTTGAAGGTACCAGTAAAGCCCGAGTTGAGCTGCAGATAATAAATTAGAGGCAGCTTTTTTGTAGAGATTCATAAGCTGATCCTTAAATTTTTAGAAAACACATGTCTTAGAGCATTTATGAAAGGTGTAACAATCTAGATTGTTTAGAATTGACAAATAGACACATAGATCAATGGAATAGAATAAGGAGTCCAGAAATAGTCCCACAGATACAAGGTGCTAATGTCATTTGACTGAACAAAGAAAATCTTTTCAACAAATATTTCTGCAACAACTTGATATCTGTAGGAATTTACACATTGAAACTTACATCTCACCATCTCCAAATTTATGAAAAACATTAAACTATAAAATTTCTTGAAGAAACATGGGAAAATAATCTTTGTGACATGAAGGTATGAAAATAGTTTTTAAATTACTTGCACAAAGCACAGATCATTAAAAAAGCTAAATTGGATTTATCAGAATCAAACACCTTTGCTCTAAGAACAACTCTGGTGCAAAATTAAAAAGTCACCAGTGTAAGAAAAATTTTGTAACACTCATAGCAGATGAGAGACTTGTGTTTAGAATACATAAATAATTCTATATCTTAATAAGAGAGGAAAACAAACCAATTTGAAAATGGACACTTCACAAATGGATGTGATACATATATCCAATAAGCACATGAAATAATGCTTAACATCAGACACCAGGAAAATACAAAAGAAAAGTGCAATTAGATATCACGATACAACCTAAGACCTAAGTGAAAACAGAAAAGGACAGGCAATACCTACTGTTTGCAAGGATATGCCAATGTGACATTTACTTACTTACCATGTCTCCCCAACATCTTTAGGATAAAACTAACACAAATAGTATGTTTTAGCTGTTTGTACTGATTTGGTGCTTGTCATGTGGTATTATGCACATACCTTCACTTTTGAATGAAACACTGTTATCTCCATGCCATGGGGATTTCCCCTGTTATTTTTTAAAACTCAGTTTGAATTTAAGCTCCTCTGAAAATCCATTTATGACTTCTTCCAAGCTCTCCTCTTTAGGCTACTCCCCAGATTAAAAGGCACCTCTTGTCTCTTTCAGATCTCTAATCAAATGTCACTTTTTCAGAGATGATTTTTTGACAGTTAATCTAAAAGAGCACACCTTCCTGTCCTCTGAAGTATTGCTCAACTTTAGCTTATGCAAATTTTTTATAAAAGCCATAACATTTCCTTTTTAAATGTTAATTTCTTTAGTGTTGTCTTACATATTAAAGACTCTAAACTCTCCCAAGAATGGGAATTTTTAATATTCTGTTTATCCTTGGAAATCAGTGCCTGAAACATTGGCTCTGAAAGTTGTTTGTTGCTGACTTTGTATTCAATAAACACAGAGATGGGTGAATTAAGCCCTTTAAATACTATTAACCAGAATCGAAATTTATTGCTCTTGGAGAACACAGAAAAGAAGAGGAAAAGGAAGGTGAGGACAATCGGTGAAGACTAAATATTTTAACGTTATTGTGATAAACTCTGAATTTTGTATATATATTTATACCTTAAGATTGAACTGGGATTTTGTGATGTTTATATTCTGCCTTAGGGTTGTGTCAGACATTCATTAGTTCAAGAGTGTCTGATGCAATATTTCTGTTTCTGCTAGTCTAATTTCTATGTGCCCTGACATCAATGTCATGAATTTGAATTTCAAACACTTAGAAAGAGTGCAAATCTAGATGTCATTAATTAGGTGATTAATCTGGATTGCGTTTTATGATGGAGATGAAATGGAGTTGTCACTATTTATGTCTCACTTAGAAACAGCCAGGGATTCTCAAAGAACTAAAAATATCATATATTGCTTCTGTTTATGTAAATTTCAGCCCAATAAATGTAGTAGTCGGAACAAAACAAAACTACAGCAACCACAATAATGATTTTGCCTCAGTGGGATCTCTCTCACTGAAGCTTTTCTGAAGTAGTTATAAATGAGCTGAACGTTTTCCATTTTCACCTGTAGAGACAGCTTTTATGTTAAACATTTGAAAAGTATCTCTTATTTCACTCAGATATCAAATCAAATTTCATCATTTTCATTGATAATTTTTTGACTATTAATCTAAAATATCATGCCGTCTTATCCTCTGAACTATTGATTTTTCTTTTGAGTTCATTACATATTTTCCATTTTTTTTCTGTCACTCCTGAACAAGTTTCATGAAAGTCAGACAATTGTTTCATTCATTACAGTATTCTTCATATTATGAAGAGTGCCTGACCCTCAAAAGTGAATAATTTTTTTTTCAAATGAATGAACAACCTGAGATACTTTGGTCTGAAAGAAATACGTGCAGATGGAACAGCTCATACTTCATTGCCTAATTGGGAAGAGGAAAAGGGAATTTTGTCTGGCTATAATTACCATGCTCACAAAATTTATGTGAAGGGAAAGAATTTTACTCTTGGGTCTACCACTTAGTAAAATTTCCCAATATGTAAAAAAGAAATAGTAAAATAGCTACTAGGAATACTCCAGAGTTCATCCTTGACTTTTCAATTTTGCCAAAATCTCTTTGGTGTCAGATATAGGCTTGACCTTTGGAAGGATTAATTGTTGAATATTCATTTAAATACTTTCTGGTATTCCTGAACTTATAGTAACCCTGATCAATGAAAGTGTGAACATCATAATAATCACCATTATAATATTAGTGGCATAAATAAAGCATGTCATTCAGATTTATTTTTAAAATATGAGTATTGACTATAACAGATGGGTAAGCATTTTTGATAACTCCCAAATTAAATAAAAATCTTTTGTGCTTTATTTATTGAAATTCATCAATTTTATATTTTTTCAAGAATGAATACATACAAAGAAATGGTAATAATAATAGTATTAATAAACTTAGGGAATTCCTTTGTATTTAATTGCATTTAGCCTCTAGAAATTAAAAAAACTAAAACTTTTAAAAATTATTCTCATTCATGGTTTGTAAATTGAAAGGGCAATGTCAATTTCTTGAAAATGTAAAACTTCAAAACAGTATTAAAAAATATCAATGACAAATCATTTTGACCATCAAATGAATCCACCTTTGACTCATTACATTTTAATTGGAATGTAAAGATTCAAGGAGAATGGGAAATAAGGTCAAAGAAAAATTAAGAACCCAGAAAATAAATAATTCCTCCACCAATCACAATGGAAAATAAGCATTTATTGTCTGTCTGCCACTGTAAATGCAGGAGCAATCTAGAAGTTGATAATACCCAGAAACTATTGTTCCTACAATATAATTTCACATGTTTAAATCATGGCTGCTAAAATATGGTATTGAAAAAATTGTGATAATAGTTTTCTGGGAAAGATTTCAGATTTATTCTTTTATTAAAGAGATACATTCCATGACTAGTACTCAGTATTTGCATAAATCAGATACTGATTTTAATGCTCAGTTCTTCAGTATTTGACCAAAAATGACTACTTGCCAGGGTTTAAAGATCATATAATTAATCCACATACAGTGCCAGGCTTAGCAAGCACAGAACCAAGGTAACTGTGGTTGATAATCCAATTTCAGAAATACAGAAGGGCTTTAAAAAAAAACAAATAAAGCATTTTATCTCTCTCCTTGTCTTTTCTAAAGTAACAATGGAGGATTCTTTTTTTTTTAATTTCTATCTTTTATATTTAGTCATACATGACAGTATTTTTCCACATTTTTTTGTACACAAATGTGCAACTTTTCAATTTTTATGATCGTATACAATGTAGATTCACACCATTCATGCAATCGTACATATTCATAGGGTAATACTGTTTCTCAGTCTATTCTTTCCTTCCCCACCCCTTCCCATCCCGTTTCCTCTACACCATCCAAAGTTCCTCCATTCTTCTCTTGCCCCCACTTCCGCCCGCCACCCACTCCTCAGTTATGCATTATTATCCACTTACCAGAGAAAACATTTGGCCTTTGTTTTTTTGGGCTTAGCTTATTTCACTTAGCATGATATTGCTAAGTGGGGGATTCTTTTCTAATCCTTGCTAGTGGTTTTCATGTAAATAATACTGTGTTATGTATCGAAAGAGAATAATAGAAAGCACATTCTTTTTCATGAAGTTTAGTAAAAACAATAGTTAAAAATGCTTCCAGAAACATAAACTTTAACATCTTTATTTAAATTGTCATTGTATAAGAATGCAAAATGTATCTTTTATGAGAACTATTGTCATTCACAAAAAGGATTTAAAATCTCCTGTTTTATCAGTTAGTATTAGAGTAATTCATGCATATGATACATGAACTATATTTTTTTATTTCTAGTAACAGAATTTTAAAAAATATATAAGAATAAGAGATTACTAATAAAAATAGTAGATTATGTTTTCTTATAAAAGTTATATTTTTGTTGTGTTTATACTTAAAATCACAAAGATTTGATGATGTACATTTCTAATTTTCTAAATTTTCTCAGAAGGCATTCATTATTATTATTATGAATTCAAATTACTTTAAAAGTATAAGTACACAAAAAAGAAAGAGTGATTGCATTACTGTGTAGTGAATTACTATCTCCCCCAAATTCATATTTGAAGCCCTATCCCCTAATATTACAATATTTGGAGAAAGGTCTTTAGGAGGTTATAGAGGTTATGTGAGGTCATTGGGCTGGGAACCCAGTGCAATAGGATTGGTAGCCAGATAAGAAGAGGTGGATAAAGATCTCTCTCCTCTCCACATGTGTGAAGACACAGAGTAAAGGTAGCTGACTGCAAGTGAGGAAGAGAGCCCTAATCAGAAACCAAATGGGCCTGACCTTAATCGTGGACTTTAAAGCCTTTAGAACTGTGAGAAAGAAAATTTCTACTAGCTAAGCCACCCAGGCTGTGATTATAGCAGCCTGAGCTGACAAAGACATACACAATATCATCTTTGTAATTTCTTAATAGGAAGAAACTAAGGATGTATTAAAAATACCAAAGTGCTTCATAATATAGAAATTTCATATATTGTTCAAAGAATGAAAGTATGTGGTCATTGAGCCTTTAAAATCTTTCCAATAATTTTCTAATGCTACTTCTTTAAAAAACTGTTTTACATTTTTTATCCAATATAACACTCTATTGTAATATAACATGTGCTGAATGTTAAAGTTTATTTGTATACCTTCCATTTTATGTAGATAACTTGCAATTTTCAGGTATACCATCTGGAAAGAGAAATCTGCAGAACTTTAAAATAATTATTATGGGGTTTTGCCAAAATACTTCTAATGAACTGTGGATCCTTGGCATGCTACAAAATGTTTGTTATTGTGTGACACTGCCCTTCTGTTATCACTAACTAAAGAAGTGAGGAAATTGAACATGATTCTGCCTTGTCATCCATGTTTAGGATAAAATAAAAGTGAAAGATAAAGTGCATTTTGTTACAAGGGAAAGTGGTGATCTCCTGTGCTTGGGTTCTTCAGAAAAATAATGGTGTTGGTTGGAAAATGTATCTCAAAGTTTTTCTCTTTCCCCCAAATTGTGGTTAGTGACCATTAGAAAAAGTGAGCTAACATAAATCAGTAAAAACAGCTCCTTCTTGTTGTGCATTTTAATTGGATAAATTTATTGTAAGAAACATAGGCTACCAATTGATGAACAGAGCTCCAGTGTCAATGATAGTTGGAGTTTTAAGATTATATGATTCTAACAGTGTTCTTTCTGCTAGAATAATCTCCAGCATTTGCTGTAAATGTAATTTATTGGTCTGAACTGAACAGATAAGTTGCATCAATTTTTTAAAAGTGAGGTTGCGATAAAAAAGAAATTCCAGATGCATACCTCTTCAATCTGAAAGGAGCCACAACTCAACTTTTGGAACTTAAGAATATAGAAGAAAAATGTTAAAGAAAAATGTAAGTAGAAAGTGAAAGTAACAAGGAAATAGAAAATACAGGTAAAGATGATTACAAGGAAGGAATCCTTTTTGGATTGGTTGTCCTCTTTTTTAGCATGGTTTTGCTAAATGATTCCAGTAGGTGCTTATTCAATAATGCAGTATGAGCTGTGAGCTGGGCACAGTACTAATCACTGAGATACTGTGACAAAGCAGACATATTTCTTACTCTTGTGCAGTTTATATTCATAACATAATATTTATAAGAATGCTATTGAATGAGTTGCTACAGTGTTTTACATAGTACCTGTGATATAAAAATAAATATGTATTTGTTCTCTAATTCATGGTTCCTGAGTCAGAGTTCCTAAAACCCTTTCCTGAGTGATGGGAGTGATAGAAATATCTTAGACAGAGCTCCTAAATCACTTGGAAATTTCCAGGTGATGGGAAAGTATTTTACTTTATTGAGAAGACTCTCAGTGGGCTCCTGGGTAGATTGAGGCTGAGTTCTGGTTTCCAGAAGGACCCTGCCATAAGAGAAGGTTGGAATTTTTAGCTCTTCCTTCCTCCATTCTCCAGGAAAGAGAGAGGGACAGGAGATTTGAGTTAATAATCAATGATGCCAGCCTGGCGTGGTGGCGCATGCCTGTAATCCAAGCGACTTGGGAGGCTGAGTCAGGAGGATCGCGAGTTCAAAGCCAGCCTCAGCAACTTAGCGAGGCCCTAAGCAATTCAGTGAGACCCTGTCTCTAAATAAAATACAAAATAGGCTGGGGATGTGGCTCAGTGGCCGAGTGTCCCTGAGTTCAATCCCTGGTTCCAAATAATAATAATAATAATAATAATAATAATAATAATCAATGATGCCTACATGATGAAGCCCCCATAAAAACCATTGGATGGTTCTGGGATGAGAGCTTCTGGGATGGTGATCACATTCAGGTGCTGAGAGGGTAGCACATCCTAACTCCATGAAGAGAGAAGCTCCTGTGCTCTGAATCCTTCTGGGTCTTCTCCTGGAAAGTTTTTCATCTGACTGTTCATTTCTATTTTTTATAAAATTCTTTATAGCAAACTGGTAAATGTAAAGAAAGTGTTTCCCTGAGTTCTGTGAGCTGTAATAGCAGATTATTGAACTTGAGGAGGGGCTTACTGCAATCCCTTCATTTGTATCAATGGAAGAAAAGTGTGGGTGCTTTTAGCCACCAGAACTTGATGTCCAAAGTGATGGCACTTGCGTGGGACTGAGTTCAATCTGTGTGTGGTCTGTGCTAAGTCTAAGTACTTAGTGTCAGAATTGAATTAAATTGTGGGGCACCTAGTTGGTATCTGTAGAAAACTGGTCCGTAAAACCTACATATTTGGTTTCATAGGTGTTGTGAGTAGAGAAAGAATTTCTGTGCTAGCACTTTACATGACATCGTGTTCAGTAAATATTTCACATAATGAAAATAATGAAGTCTACATAGAAATAAAATGACATCCAGAAGGAGCTATTCTTTGAGAGACATTTTAGCAAAGTTAGTACTTCTAATCATAGAGCATATCAGTAAGGACTCAACTCTGACACAGGTTTTAGAGGGTACTACTATAATTTCAGAATAAATTGGTCCATAAAATTGCACATCCTGTAAACATACTTTGTCATTTTCAAGTACTTTTTTTGAACCTTCTACATGACAACCTTCCACAGGTTGTCATGCGACAAGTAATTTACTGGTCCATACTGTTAGGAAAAAGGAAAGCTTTTGAATTTTCCATGCCTTCCCCTTGTCACATGAGAACCTCAAGACTTTTCTCACTGAGTAAACAAATGTAGTGCACTTCTGGGAAGGTCTAATTGTTTCATTATAAAAATGCCTGGTGGATCAGTTTGAGAAGATATTAATCAATAAATACTTTCTCTATTTCGTTTGCAATATTAAAGTTTTCTTAAAAGGATGATGTGAAGTCAGTCCTACATATTTACAAATGATTATATTATAGACTGATAAGAAGGGAACAGGCCTGAAAGTAAATGAATTATGATACACTTAATACAAAAGCATGGTTATAAGACAGAACTCAGGTCTAGTTCTGTAACTTTCATGAAATTTTTCATACAAAAAGGTCCTTAAGTTCGGAATGATCATACTTACAGGAAGACAAATAGAAAGTAACTCCAATTTTGAGTTGGAAAATTGCATACTCATTCATGACCCAAAATTGCAAATGATGCTTTCCTAATTAGCTCCAATAAATATTAAGTAGAAACTTTTGACAACTGAGCTAGTTTTATCTAATTAATATTTTGTAATGTATTTATACTTATCACTAGATATGTATGACATGTGTATGGTGAAGAGTTTTGAGCTGGATTATTACTTCATCATCATACAGATGGCCTGCATGAATTGCAAAGACAAAATAATTTAATAAAATCACTAGAGTCCAGATGTGTTCTTTGAGACATTTGTGTAAAATAGACATGGCTTAAATATACTAAGTAGTATGAATCCTACCAATAGACTGTTTTCCTTTTTTTTTTTTTTTTATGTACTGGGGATTGAACCCAGGGGTGCTTAACCACTGAGACACATCAAATACCCAGTCTTTTTGAATTTTTTTCTTTTGAGCCAGGGTCTCACTAATTTGCCTAGGGTCTCTCTAAGCTGCTGAGACTGGCCTAGAATTTGCTATCCTTTGCCTCAATATCCTGAGCTGCTGGGATTATTAGGCGGTGGGCCATCTCACCTGACCCTGGTTTCCTTATTTGATAGGTTTTCCATCATTGAAATATATTTTTATTTAGCTCAAGAGTTTCAGTGATTTAAATAGAGTGTACATTTTAAAATTTGAAGGAGTTTTAATCACTATTGTTGGAGCCCATAGTATTTTTTTTTTCAAATTTCTGCTTTTATTGTTATTTATTTAAGCTTTGAGTTTTCACCTCTCAGAAGAAAAGAGTCGTAGTGGAAAATACAGAGGTTTGATACTATGGGAAGAGTCTCCAGGACTCACTCCTTCTATTCAGTCTTTTCCTTAAAGATTGTTTAGAAACCTCCATTGAGGGGACAGATGGACAGAGGTCCTACTGTAGCTTTGACAGCTGTCCAGGAGAAAAACATTCCAATTCTCCTGCCCGGCCACATATCATGTCATGTCAACATTATCTGAAGAAGGAAGGAGAGCCCAATGTCCTATAATCAGGGCAACTTGGGAGGCTGAGGCCGGAGGAGTTCAAAGCCAGCATCAGAAAATTAGGGACATCACAGAGACCTGGTATAAGAAGTCCCTGATGGTTCCTCTCCCACCCAGCACCCCCACTATTCTTTATTAACGAGACAAATACCCAGTAGAAAAACACTGAGAAATTAGTTTCCATCTTTGATACAATAATTTGTTAAGATTCTTAACAGGTACTTCATTGTGCACAGATTTAGATATTCTGTCTCCTCAGTCTAAAACCTTACATTTCATCTTAACTTAAATAAATATACATTAGAATTGTCTTGAAAGTATTCCTTCACAATTAATTCATGGGACAGTTAGTTATCTTTTAAAAAGAGTTACTTTCACGTTTACTAAAATTCCTAGTAGTGAATATTTGTTAGTTTTAAAATTGTGGTTCATACTCTGAGTAACTTTGGGATCATATTATGGTCTCTGTTACCTTCTTATGACTTGTATGCCTGATGTATAAGTGACAAGTTGACACCATAAAATCTCATATGATGTCAAAAATTAAGAAACTTAACTTTATAGTTATAGTGACTTCTGTAGCAGTTATAATGGAATTGTCAAAAACTCTGGTAAAATTCTAGGGCATAATTATCTCAGTCAGTGAGCCTGCATTTCCATTTTCTTCATCCTATTCTACATTTCATTTTCTCCTCATCCTAAATAAAATAAATTCAGTTTGCTGATTAATGAGTTCAGCTTGCTGCCTGCATCCAATTTTGTTCAATCTCTCCATCATGAGCACATTTATGTCGTGAATTTAATTTTATATGTCCCTATTTTTCAGAAATTCCTTTTTTATTTCATTCTTGTTCTGGTGCATGGCAGAGTTAATTTTCTGTATGTGGCAATAGCCTTAAGAATCTTAAGTTTCTGTTGTCTAGAATCTACCTTATCTATGGCATCTTATTTCATACCACCTAAAATGGACTAATATGCTGAATTTAAATTACAAAATTCTTTATTTTTCTTTACTAAATCACATTTAATATCTGCCTAATTTTTAATATTCTATTGTGATTAGGTAAAATGGAGATTATCTCTCAAAAATCAAGTTTTGCTAAATATGTTATAAAAGTTCTAGATCTTAAAAGTTACCAAACCTAAACAACTTTGCAAGACTCTGCTTAAAAATAAAAAGTAATACAAGGAATGGGGATGTGGCTCAGTTGTTAAGTGCCTCTGGGTTCAATCCCTAGTACCAACAAAAAATCCCAAGTTACTCAGACGGGGTGCTGTATTTGCAATTCACCAATATCTAATTAGCAACTAATTAAAACCAACATCTTTGGCAAAATAGGAGTTTTTTCCTATGAAAGAGTTACAAAATATCCTCCACTCTAAAGGCAAATATGGAATTTTCAAATACTCAATATTCAACATGCAAAATTTCTGAAAGGAGAAGCCATAGACAATGTTACAAGTAAGAATTAAATTTTACCTCCATCTGCCCCACTTTATTGTAGACAATAAATATTGATGAGAATTGTTAAATGACAAAAGTGTTAATCAAGGGGAAGTGGACAAATGCAATTATCCTTTCTCTTCAGGAAATAAACAAATTTTTGAGTCTATAAAGTATTCATTAACTAGCATGACATTTTTCAAATTACCTGGGGAATAGGTAAATTTTAAATTCATTTTGTCATAAAATTGAAGATATTTTGTAAGCTTCTTTATGTCAATTGAGTTCAAGTAATTGAAAATTTATGTGTCTGTGAGAGGTTCACAAATACCTTCCCAGAAAATAAAGTCTGTTTCCGAATTACATGGCTTTGAAAGATGCCTAAACTTTACTTCTTTACTCTTCAGTTATTTCTCCTTTCTTCACATAGTGAATCAAATCTTAGATTAGTTCATTATATGTTACATTATCAGATAGAAAATAAATTCTAGAAATGGCATACCTGACTCTACTCTGAATGCTGATAAACATGAAATCTAGAACACTGAAAACAACACAACCTGAGTCTATATATTTGTGAAGTCAAGGAACATATAATTCTAGGGTAGGACGACCATTGTTTGCCCTAAGGTACTCTTATGGTTTGGATCTGGAATGTCCCCCAAAGACTGTCAAAGCCTGGTCCCCAGTGTGGTGATGTTCACAAGTGGGACTTTCGTTCATAACTATGAAGTTATTGGATCATGAGAGCTCTAACTTTATCACTGGATTAAGTCATTAGTGGATTCATAACTGAATGAACTACAGTAGTTGATACTGTAGTTGAAGAGAATGGGACGTTGGAGGAGTATCCATGGTGACTATATCTTGTCCTAGGCCCCTTACTCTCTCTTTTTGCTTCCTAGCCACTGTGAGGTGATTAGCTTTATTCCACCTCACTATCTCCTCTACATGATACTCTGCCTCACTAAAGGCTCATAGCAGTGGAACCATCCAACCATGTGCTAAAACCTCTGAAACCATGAGCCCAAATAAATCTTTCCTCGTCTATGTTTATTTTCTCAGGCATTTTGTCACATTGATAGACAGCTGACTAACACAGGTACTGAAATTTAAAGATGAAAAAGATTAAATAATTATTTTGATGGTTTGCAAACTAATTTACAAAAGTAGTGAAAAATAGAAATCAAAGAGGCATTGCTAATAATTTTACCTACAATATTACAAATTGCTGACATTAATTTGTAGCTGGTTTCACTAGGTCTGGAGTAAAAATTTTATAATAATTTTAAGAGACACTTTTCTATTTTGACACAACACAGTTGAGTATAACAATCCCCATCCTTTAGTTAAATTTGCATAAAGAACTAATGTAAAATGGAGATGGTATTGAACCACACTCAGATATGCTGTCGAATGCTAAGCTATCTTTTTAGCTATGCTCATTGGGACAAGGAAATTAAATAGAAGAGTAGAGCTTATCTAGACACCAAAATTTCCAGCACACAGCCAAAATATAGCAAGATGGTCAAAGTTGTTAATCAGAATAAAAATATTTTGACACCATGAATATACATGAAAGGTCCCATGTATGTTTCTTAGCAACATGAGATATTTTCTAAGTGATCATATATCGATATACTCAAAGTAGAAATGGCTCACACTCTCTGGTAATGGAAGGAGGTGAACATACCAATTTTCAAACATTAACTGGGAGTATTCAAATGGCTGTGGACTCTAGTATTTGAAATCTATCCATGCATATATTCCTTAGTGATTTTAGGATATGTATAATAATTTTAAAAATCATACTCCTGAGATTACTAACTCAGATGTTTTGAAGATGATTTTTGAATATGGATTAATACTTAGCTTTCTAAAATGTCATCATTTAAAATAAATAACAATGGTGTAAGAACATGAATCTTTCCTTCTTCTCTCTTCCTCTCCCTGTCATCCTCTCACATATTTTGCAATCACATTATAGTGTTCACAGTGTGACCTCCCTCAATGTCTTCACTATTTGTGATAGTTTTTTTTTAATAACCAAGTTATTAGAAATTTTTCCTAAGTCTAATTGTTATTTATATCTCCTCATGTAAGTACTTGGGTTACATGATCAGTTTCACTTTTCTAATTCTATTAAAACTCTCCCACCATGTCGTCAATAAACTTCTAATTGAAAAACTACAATGTAGTCTTAATTTCTTTCATTTTTCACCTGAGGATATGTCTTCAATCTTTCACTTCCTATTTATTCCATAGTATCACCTTATTCTCAGTGCTCAATATATGTTTATTGAATGAAGAATTAATAAAATATCCATTGTTGTATTAATGAGGATCATATGATGCTCCATTTGAGATAAAATTTAAGAAGATAAGTACTAGATTTAATAGGGAATATATATTTATAGTAAACTTAAAATATAATTAACATCTGCTTCAAATATAATAATGATAATAATAAAGTAATAATTCTTTTTTTTATTTAAAATTTTTTTTTTATTTACTTATTGATTCAT
>JAJEJO010005583.1:28731-173547 GCA_020662805.1 Glaucomys volans
CATAATTTTATTCTTCTTTATGGCTGAGTAATATTCCATTGTGTATATATACCACAGTTTCTTTATCCATTCATCTACTGAAGGGCATCTAGGTTGATTCCATAATCTAGCTATTGTGAATTGAGCAGCTATGAACATTGATGTGGCTGCATCACTGAGGCAATCTGATTTTAAGTCCTTTGGGTATAAGCCAAGGAGTGGGATAGCAGGGTCAAATGGTGGATCCATTCCAAGTTTTCTAAGGAATCTCCACACTGCTTTCCAGAGTGGCTGCACCAACTTGCACTCCCACCAGCAATGTATGAGTGTACCCTTTTCCCCACATCCTCGCCAACACCTGTTGTTGCCTGTGTTCTTGATAAAAGACATTCTAATTGGGGTAAGATGAAATCTTAAGGTGGTTTTGATTTGCATTTCTCTTATAACGAGGGATGTTGAACATTTTTTCATAAATCTGTTGATTGCTTGTAGGTCTTCCTCTGTAAAGTGTCTGTTCATTTCCTTGGCCCATTTATTGATTGGGTTATTGGTGTTCGTGGTGTAAAGATTTTTGAGTACTTGGTAGATTCTGGAGATTAGTGCTCTGTCCGAAGTGTGTATGGCAAAGATTTTCTCCCACTCTGAAGGCTCTCTCTTCTCATTGCTGATTGTTTCCTTTGCTGAGAAGAAGCTTTTTAGTTTGACTCTATCCCAATCATTGATTCGTGCTTTTATTTCTTGCGCTTTGGGAGTCATGTTAAGGAAATCTGGTCCTAGTCCAACATGATGAAGATTTGGACCTATTTTCTCTTCTATTAGGTGCAGAGTCTCTGGTCTGATTTCTAGGTCCTTGATCCACTTTGAGTTGAGTTTTGTACAGGGTGAGAGATATGGGTTTAGTTTCATTTTGCTGCATATGGATTTCCAGTTTTCCCAGCACCATTTGTTGAAGAGGCTGTCTTTTCTCCATTGCATGTTTTTGCCTCCTTTGTCAAGTATGAGATACCTGTACTTATTTGGGTTTGTCTCTGTGTCCTCTATTCTGTACCATTGATCTACCTGCCTATTTTGGTACCAATACCATGCTGTTTTTGTCACTATTGCTCTGTAGTATAGTTGGAGGTCTGGTATTGTGAAACCCCCTGCTTCGCTCTTCTTGCTAAGGATTGCTTTAGCAATTCTGGGTCTCTTATTTCTCCATATGAATTTCATGATTGCTTGCTCTATTTCTATGAGGTCCATCATTGGGATTTTAATTGGAATTGCATTGAATTTGTATAGCATTTTTGGAAGTATGGCCATTTTGACAATATTAATTCTGCCTATCCAAGAACATGGAAGATCTTTCCATCTTCTCAGATGCTCTTTAACTTCACATCAAGGAAAGAAAATTTCAGACCCATATCTCTAATGAACATAGATGCAAAAATTCTTAACAAAATTTTAGCGAATCGCATACAAAAGCATATTAAAAAGATAGTGCACCATGATCAAGTGGGTTTCATCCCAGGGATGCAAGGTTGGTTCAACATCCGGAAATCAATCAATGTAATTCACCACATCAACAGACTTAAGGTCAAGAACCACATGATTATTTCAATAGACGCAGAGAAAGCATTTGATAAAATACAGCACCCCTTCATGCTCAAAACACTAGAAAAAATAGGGATAGTGGGGACATTCCTTAACATTGTAAAGGCCATTTATGCCAAGCCCACAGCTAACATCATTCTAAATGGAGAAAAATTGAAAGCATTCCCCCTGAGAACTGGAACAAGGCAGGGATGCCCTCTTTCGCCACTACTATTCAACATTGTTCTTGAAACTCTAGCCAGAGCAATTAGACAGACCAAAGAAATTAGAGGAATACGAATAGGAAAAGAAGAGATCAAACTATCCCTATTTGCTGATGACATGATTCTCTATCTAGAAGATCCTAAGAATTCCACCAGAAAACTACTGGAACTCGTTAATGAATTCAGCAATGTAGCAGGATATAAAATTAATGCTCATAAATCTAATGCATTTTTATTTGTAAGTGATGCATCCTCTGAGAGAGAAATTAGGAAAACTACCCCATTCACACTAACCTCAAAAAAAAAATAAAATACTTGGGAATCAATCTAACGAAAGATGTGAAAGACCTCTACACTGAGAACTACAGAACACTAAAGAAAGAAGTTAAAGTAATAATTCTTGAAACTCCATATTCAGGAAACGATTCATTTAACATTCACCTGAATCATTTGAGATTGGTGACACGATTATTCCCATTTACCTCCCAAGGAGGTAAAAGGTCAGAAGGAGGCTATGAATTTTGTCAAGGTTATATCTGTAGTAATTGGTACACTAAATATATTATGCAAATATTAAAATGTAATTTGTTTAATGAAGGCATGTGCTGATAGAAAGGCATGAATACAGAGATAATTGACTCAGGATAAAACAGAGCTAGCTCTGGATATTTTTTGGTTGCCAACGTAGAAAGTAACTTTATAAGAATAGGAACCACAAATTGTTCTCAAACCTACAGGGCTTCGCTGAGTTGTTTATTGCCTTGTTTTTCTGAGGCTGCTTTGATCTCAGATCCTCCTGCCTCAGCCGCCTGATTACAGGCGTGTGCCACCGAGTCCCACTGTATTTCTTGCTTTAATGCTCGATAAATTTCATGTTCTTAAATTGGTGTTGCATGATATTCAGTAAAAGAAAAGCAATATGAAACAACCCTTTTTAATATCAAATTTAAAATAATTTAAAATACTAGGTAGCCTCATAGATATTCATTGTTAAATTGCAGCACCTTTTTAAAATTTTTCTTTCCTCATGTGTATTTTGAATTTTTAAGGAATTCATATTAAATCTAAACTTTCATACATTATAATTAAATATGTACATATTTAAATGATCCAAATTACAGAAAGTTGCCTTTCTTTTTTACCCTAATTGTTCAAAAGTGGTTGTATTTTGACATCTGGAGTAAGAAGAGGAAAGGGAGATTTTTAAGTTATTGGCATATAGTTTTCATTTAAAACCATGACAATAGCTGGATATTTCCCAGGAATAAGTAATAGTGAGATAAAGAAAAATTTCAAAGAGAATCCTGGGGAGTCCCTAACGTACAATAAATTAGCATAAAAGGAGAAACTTCCATGAACACAGAAACAAAGGGAGTGGAAACAAGAAAAATCAAAACATGGTTTCCAAATAAGTGAGAGGTTAACATTCAGTGCAAAGGCTCAACAGGAGCAAGTATTGCAGAGAAACCAGCCAATATGGGGGACAGAAAGTACTGACTGAAGTTAGTAAGTACGCACATATCATTAATCTTATCAATAAAATTCTCCATAGAATGGGACTCAGGGATCAGGGCAGACATAGAAACTATTGAGTGTGAAATGAGAAAGTAGAGAGAGTAAAAGGATCAGATATGAAATATTAAGACTTTGAGACAGTGAAACGTTTGTGTTGGATGACAAAACCTCTGGCATATAAATCAATATATTTAACCAGTTTTTTATGAACTCCAGACAATTCTGAATTCATAATTATCATCTTAACTAAACTAGCAACAGACTAAAGAATAGAAACATTTGTTACCTACATAATTTCTATTTTTTTCCATATATCTGCCACATATTTAAATTTCAACTAATACATTCAAAGTCTCTGAATATTTTCTGATTAGGAATTTTCAGTTAATTATTATTAGGTTGATTGTCTAATGATACACGATATTTCACTTAGAATTAAAACTAGCAAAACACATATTTATTTCTTTATCTTTAATAGAATCTATTTTGAATGGAGGAAAACATCTTTTATCTGGTTAGAAATGCTCTATAATTCTGTGCTCCAGTTTTTGGCAATAACAAAGAAAAGCTCTGTGAAAGCCTGTGATTATAGGAGTTTCATAAGGACAAATGATGGCAGATAATTTGAGGCTATTAGGCCCTTTTCATCTTGATAATTATCAGGTATTTAATGCTTTGTGAACATGTTCAAATTAATCATTAATTAGCCCATTTTTGCAAGTCAGGCCAATCCTATTATATATTTGTTAAAAAAAACATGCAAAGGCAAGATGAGAGGACTTTCTTAGAACTCTGCTGTAGTGATCATGTTTTGGGGATATTCAATATGGAAGAAAAAACTAGTACAGAATGCTGTGAAAATTTAATGCACTTCCCTCTTTAAGTAGTTTGGAACAATTTTTAAGAGTCTGTAGAATGTTTCTAAATCTGCTAAACTGTTATGGATCCAACATTATCTACTTTTGTAAAAGCTATGCGCTTAATTCTGGACATGTTTTTTGAGGGGCTATAAGAGTCACAAATGGGCTTGTAAATAGACTATGCAAAGATGAGGATGGAGCATTTATTCTGTTATTATAAAGACAAATGATAATGCAAAGTTCAGGAATGGTAGGAATACTAGATATACTGGAGCCTTGTTGATAGACAGTTGAAATCTATACAGGTTGGTGGAATGGCTCTTAGTACATACACATGATAACTTGAATCATTGTTAAAATAAATTCTAAGTAGTTGCAAAATATGCAATATATCATTTTCTCTCTTCTATTCCTTTTACTCAGAGAAAATATCCACACCCATAGGTAACAAGATCAATAATTCCAGGCATGTCCACTATCAGCATTCACATTTAATGCTCTGGTTTTCAGCATTTTCTTTAATTTTGAAAGATAAATTTTCCTTCTAGTGAACTCTATTCCATCCTTAGGAGAACTGACAAAACATATATTTCATCTAGAATTTCTAAGTGTCTATAGGAGAAGGCTTTCAGGTTTTGCTAATCTTCCATATTGCTGTAAGCAGAAACCAGCATTTTTCAAAGATGATAAATGTAATTTTTATAATCACTTACATATCTGTGATATATTCTATTTTCTTCTAATAAAAATAAATTTTAGGTTTTCTTCCAATGCCACTGCTGCTCATGCCACTACCTTGGATGCCCAGAGGTCTTTTCTCTGGGTGCAGTTGCTATCTCTGCTGTCCCGGAGGTCATCTGGAGGTCTTCTCTCTGGGTGCTGCTGCAACTACTGCCACAGCTGCCACCACCACCACCACCACTGCTGCCACTGACCCCCCAACTGCTGCCAATGTCACTGAGGACTGCAGCTGTGGCAGGTTTGCTGCCACTGCCATCTTGGTGCAACTGCCTCTGTCTGGGGACAGCGGACAGGACCTGGAGGTTCAGTGTTGGGGTGCCTGCAGGTTTGACTGCTCCTGGGGTCTTCCTCCTGGGAGTGCTGGTTGCTACCATTTAGTTATTGTTTCTTAGGCTTGCTCATTCCTGGTGATCTCTCTCCAGATTCCAGTGGCATTGAGATCTTGGGACTGCAATGTGGCTGGACCCAGGACATCTGAGACTGAGATAGGTGGGATAGTAACTGGGTCTTCCAGGGCCCATCTGGGCCAGGCAGTCTTGTGGGAAGTCAGAGACAGGGTTGAGAAGCTTTCGGACGCCAGCAGAGACAGTTGTTCTATTTTCCACAGAGATTTATTTTATCTTTATTTTTTTCTTCTCTGGCATCTCTCTCCACCATATTTGGAGTAGGGTGGTTTTAGTGCATCAGTTTGTTGAGGATGGAGATATATGCATGGTGTTTTGTAGTTCTGCTGTATATTCTTATATTTTTAATTTTTTTCTCTTTGTTTGTATTCTTCCTCTAACTTTTCTGTCTTCCTGGATTTCCTTTCTACCTTTTCTTCACCTAACAGCCAATCTCTGTTTGTTCCTCTTCCACTCTTCTTGTGGGTTTTTGCTTCTGACTTCTCTCTTTCTCCCTCATGAAATTCATGACCTGCACTATTTCTGTTCTCTCTTTGTCCACTATTTGAGGTTGTAAATTCTTTTGGCAAATTTTCTGTTTATATTGTGGACAGTACTAAACTCATCATTGCTATTTATAGCAAGAGGGCAGTGGATGCCTTGCTGGGAGATATTAGATTTGAGGTTGTATATGATTTGCACTGAGTGTTGTTGATATTGGTCTCCCTCTTAAAGGTGGGATACTGGAAATCTTCAGGACAATATAGGTCTACAGGTTAGAATCTGTACTGCCTCAGATCTATAAAACTAAGTAGGAAAACACACAAGCAACATTAAAAAACAAGGGAACAAAGTGCCCCCCCCAAAATCAAAATTCCCCAATAAGAGAATCCACTGACAACACAGTAGAAGAAATGTCCAAGAAAGAATGTAGAATGTACATAAACTGATCTGCAAAGTAAGGGATGGTATAAAGAGTGAAATCAAAGAGAAAATTCAGGAAGTAAAAGATCACTTCAATGAAGAGTTAAAGATTATTAAAAAAAAAAGCAGAAATCCTTGAAATGACGGAAACAGCAAACCAGATTATAAATTAATGGAAAGCATCACCAAGAGACTAGACCATTTGGAAGACAGAACCTCAGGCAATGAAGACAAAATATTTAATATTGAAAATAAAGTTGACCATGCAGAGAAGATGGTAAGAATTCATGAACAAAACTTCCAAGAATTATGGGATAACATGAAAAAAACAAATTTAAGATTTATTTGGATAGATGAAGGAGCAGAGATATAAACCAAAGGAATTCACAATCTTTTCAATGACATAATATCAGAAAATTTCCCAAACCTAAAGAATGAAATGGATAATCAAATACAGGAGGCTTACAGGATGCCAAATGTACAAAATTACAGCAGACCCATACCAAGACACATTATAATGAGAATGAATAAAATACAGAATAAGGATAAATCTTAAAGGCTGTGAGAGAAAAAAAGTTAATTGTGTATAGGGAAAGTCAAATAGGATCTCAACTGATTTCTCAACCTCAGACCCTCAAAGCTAGGAGGTCATGGAACAACATATTTTAAGCTCTGAAGGAAAATGGATGCCAACCAAGAATTTTTATCCAGCAAAAGTAAGTTTCAGATTTGAAGATCAAATAAAAACTGTCCATGACAAACAAAAGTTAAAAGAATTCACAATTAGAAAGCCTGCACTACAAAACATTCTCAACAAAATATTCCATGGGGATAAAGTGGAAAAAAAAAAGTGAAAACCAGCAAAGGGAGGAACTACACTAAAGGAATAGTCAAATGAGAAACTAAATTGAATTAAAAACCAGAAATGACCCAAAATGACCAGGAATACAAATCATATCTCAATAATACTCTTGAATGTTAATGGCCTAAACTCATCAGTCAAAAGACAGACTTTCAGATTGGATTAAAAAAAGACCCAACTATATGCTATCTCTAAGAAACTCAACTCATAGGCAAAGACACCTACAGACTGAAAGTGAAAAGGTGAGAAAAAACATAACTCAGATCGATTGTGTAAACAAGTATGAGGCTTTCCATCCTCATATCAGACAAAATGAACTTCAAGCCAAAGGTAATCAGAAGGGACAAAAAGGTCATTTCATTCTATGAAGAGAATCATACATCAACAAGACATAAAAATTGTAAATATTTATGCCCCAAACAATGGATCATCAAACAAACCCTTGTCAATTTCAAAAACCAAATAGACCACAACACAATAATACTGGGTGACTTTAAAAAACCTCACTCACTACTGGACAGAAGGTCTAAACAAAAACTAAATAAAGAAACTATAGAACTAAGTAATTCAATCAATAATTTGGACTTAACAGATATATATGGAATATTTCATCCATCAACAATTGAATACACTTTTTCTTGGCAGCACATGGTTCCTTTTCTAAAATAGACCATATGTTATGCCACCAAGCAGCTCTTAGTAAATACAAAAAAATGGAGAAAATACCCTGCATTCTATCAGATCATAATGGACTGAAATTAGAAATCAACAATAAAATAAAAATAGAAGCTACTCTAACACATGGAGACTAAATAATACCCTACTGAATGATGAATGGATAGTAGAAGAAATCAAGGATGAAATAAAAAATTACTTACAGGTAAATGAGAATACTGATACAACATACCAAAGTCTTTGGGACACTACGAAGGCAGTACTAAGAGGAAAAATTCATTGCATTGAGCTCAGACATTAAAAGAATAAAAAGTCAAGAAATAAATGACCTAACATTACATCTGAAAGCCCTAGAAAAAGAAGAACAAATCAACACCCAAAACAGTAGAAGACAGGACATAATTAGAATCAGAGCTGAAATCAATGAAATGGAAACAAAGGAAACAATTGAAAAACTGACAAAACAAAAATTTGGTTCTTTGAAAAACTCAATAAAATTGATAAACCCCTAGCTGCACTAATGAAGAGAAAAAGAGAGAAAACCCAAATTAGTAAAATATGTGAAGAAAAAGGAAATATCACAACAGACACAACATAATTAGAACATAATTAGAAACTATTTGTAAATTTATACTCCAATAAAATAGAAAATGTCAAAGAGATTGACAAATTTCCCAGAGACATATGACCTACCTAAACTGAATCAGGAGGTCACACACAATTTAAACAGAATAAATTCAAGTAATGAAGTAGAAAAACCATCAAAAGCCTACCAATTAAGAAAAGCCCAGAACCAGATGGATTTTCAGCCAACTTCTACAAGACCTTCAGGGAAGAATTAACATCCATACTCCTCAAATTATTCCATGAAATGGAAAGAGGTAACCCCTCCAAACTCATTCTATGAGGCTAATATCACCCTGATACCAAAACCAGACAAAGACACATCAAGGAAAGAAACCTTCAGACCAATATTCCTGATGAACATAGATGCAAAATTTCTCAATAAAACTCTGGCAAATTTCATACAAAAACATATTAAAAAGTGTTGCACTGCCCTAGTCTGCAATACTGGAGAGTGGGCTAGAGTCTGTCATTTCATTTTGCACTGCAACAATGGAGGGAGCACCCCTGTGTTGCACTATCTTGGTCTGCCACACCTGCAAACCATGGGAAAAAGAAAACTCAGACTCTGTGCACTGAGATCTGAGGAGAAGAGCTTTATTCAGGAGAGATGGAGACTTGTCAAATTGGAAGCTGCTTCCATCTTTTCTGTATATAACACTGTTCTTTATATGCTTGCAGTTAAACTAACCATACATCTCAAAGGCCAAGCCTTGCATAAGCAGTTACCAGCCTATTTGGCAGACTATAGGCCAGGAACAGAAAGTAACAGGCAATTCTGTGAATACAGGGGGTGACAGGCTCACAGATCACAGAAGAACTATTTTACCGACCACAAAAGAACATCCTGTTCACGGATCACAGGAAAGGAGGATGTGGCCCCAGTCCCTGAGTGCCCTAAAAGGTGGATGCCACATAGGCCTCCTTCCAGGGGACAGGCAGAGGCCTAGTCTCCAAGTATCCTGAAAGATATGTCTGTCTTCTGACAGAATGCCACATAGGCCTCCTTCTAGGAGAAGGGGTCCACACAAAAGATAGTGCACCACAGTCAAGTGGGATTAATCCCAGGCATTCAGGGTTGGTTCAACATATGGAAATCAATAAACATAATTCATCATATCAATAGACTTAAAAAAAAGAATCATATGATCATCTCAATAGATGCAGAGAGAGCATTTGATAAAATACAGCACCCATTCATGTTCAAAACACTAGAAAAACTAGGGATAGTAGGAACATACCTCAATATCATAAAAGCCATATATGCTAAACCCATGGCCAACATAATTCTAAATAGAGAAACGTTGAAAGCATTCCCTCAAAAAATAGGAACAAGGCAAGGATGCCCTTTTTCACCTCTTTTATTCAACATTGTCCTTGAAATTCTAGCCAGAGTGATTAGAAAGCAGAAATTAAAGGCATACAAATAGGTAAAGAAGAACTCAAACTATCACCTTTTGCCAATGACATGATTCTACTTTTAGAAGATCCAAAAAATTCCATCAAAAAAATTCTAGAACTCATAAATGAATACAGAAAAGTAACAGGATATAAAATTAATACCCATAAATCAAATGCATTCCTATACATCAGTAATGAATCCACTGAAAGAGAAAAAAAAGAAAACCCATTCACAGTAGCCTAAAAAAACCCCCAAAAAAACAAAAAACAAAAACAGAAAACTTAGAAATCAATTTAACAAAAGAAGTGAAAGACTTCTACAATGAAAACTACAGAACACTAAAAAAAGAAATTGAAGAAGAACCTTAGAAGATGGGAAGACCTCCCATGCTCCTCAATAGGCAGAATTAATATCAAATTGGCCATACTACCAAAAGCATTATGCAAATTTAATGCAATTCCTATTAAAATTCAAATGACATTCTTCATAGAACTTGAAAAGCAAACATAAAATTCATTTGGAAAAATAAGAGACCTAGACTTGCCAAAGCAATTCTTAGAAAGAAAAGTAAAGCAGGAGGCATCATAATACCAGACCTTAAACTATACTACCAAGCTCTAGTAATAAAAACAGCAAGGTATTAGCACCAAAACAGACACATAGATTAATGGTACAGAATAAAAGACGCAGAGACAAACCTACATAAATACAGTTATCTCATACTAGACAAAGGTGCCAAAGACATTCACTGGAGAGAAGACAGCCTATTCAACAATTGTGCTGGGAAAAATGGAAAGCTGCATGTAACAAAATGAAATTAAACCTTTATCTCTCACCCTGCATGAAATTTAACTCAAAGTGGATCAAAGACTTAGGCACTAGAACAGCGACCATACACCTAATAGAAGAAAAAGTAGGCCCAAATCTACATCATGTCGACCTAGGATCTGACGTCCTTAACAAGACCTCTAAAGCTCAAGAAATTAAACCAAGAATCAATAAATGGGATGGATTCAAACTAAAAAACTTCTTCTCAGAAAAGGAACAATCAACAATGCAAACAGAGAGCTTACAGATTGGGAGGAAATCAGTACTATATGCACCTCAGACAAAGCATTAATCTCTCAGATATATAAAAACTTAACACCAAAAAATAATGCAATCAATAAAAGGGCTAAGGCTCTGAAGAGATACTTCACAGAAGATATACGCTTGATCAACAAATAAATAAAAAAAAGTTCAACATCTCTAGCAATTAGGAAAGCAAATCAAAACTACTCTAAGATTTCATTTCACTCCAAACAAAAAGGCAATTATCAAGAATCCGGCAACAATAAATGTCGGTGAGGATGTGGGGAAAACAGTACACTCATACATTGCTGGTGGGACTGTAAAATGGTGCAACCATTATGGAAAGCAGCATGGAAATTCCCAAGAAAACTTGAACTAGAACCACCATTTGACCCAACTATCCCACTCCTTGGTTTATACCCTAAGGACTTAAAATCAGCATACTATAGTGACAAAGGTACATCAATGTTTATAGCAGCTCAATTCACAATAGCTAAACCATGGAACTGAACTAGGTGCCCTTCAACAGATGAAAGGATAAAGAAGTGTGATATATATATATATATATATATATATATATATATACACACACATACACACACACACATACACACACACACACATATACACACACACATACGTGTAATATATATAGGATGGAATATTAACTCAACTTTAAAGAAGAATGAAATCATGGCATTTACTAGTAAATGGATGGAGTTGGAGAATATCATGTTAAGTGAAATAAGCCAAACCCCCAAAATCAAAGACTGTTTTCTCTGATAGGTGGATGCTTAGGGTAGAATAGAGCTTTTTTATATTAGGTAGAGTAGAGTGAAGACAGGGGAAGTGGTATGGGGGTAGGAAGGATGGTAGAGTGAAACAGACATTACTTCATATACATATATGACTGCATAACTAATGTGATCCTAAACTATGTACAATCAGAAAAATGGAAATTACACTCCATTTATGAATGATTTATCAAAATGCATAAATATGTTCTCCTGTCATGTACAACTAATTAGAACAAATAAAAAAATTTAAAAAATGAATTCCATTGGCCAAGCATTATTGTTATTCTTAGAGGAAGTATGACAGGATCTATGTGCCATTTCCAAGTAGCAATTTGCATAATTACAATGAGGGAGGAGACTTATGAGTGTGAATTATGAAACATCTTTTCTTGATTTACTGATATATGTGAGATATTTTATTTGCAGCAAACAATAGGGGAAATTTTATCATTGTCCTAAGTAAGTTTTTGTTTACTTCTCAAGTTTAGATCAGAAGTCCTTAGATTTAATCTATGGTTTGACTGTGGTTTGAGTATCCCCCAAAGGTCCATTTTGATTGAAGTCCTGCTTCCCAGAGTGAGTGGGGGTATTGGGAAGTGCTGTGGAACTTTTAAGAGGTGGGGTCTAGTGGGAGGTTCTTGAACTCCCAGAAGGTAGTTGTCCTGAAACAGCTCTGGTTCTTAGAGATGGTTACTATAAAAGGAGCAAGCTCGACTCCTCCCAGCTCTCTCTGCTTCCTGGCTGTAGATATGATTCATGCACCAACTGGCACTTTCCCTTGCTGTCCACCATCTACCATCTGCCAAGGAGCCTTCACTGGGACTGAGTCAGTGCAAGTGCCGTAGCCTTGAAACACTCCCCAAACTACGAGTTAATAAACCCTTTAACATAAAGCAAATTGTCTTAAATACTTCATTATGGGAACAAACAAACAACCAAACAAAAAACTGACTAATACAATTCCCTAGCTGGCCAAAAAATAAAGGAAAATATATATTCTCACTCTCATATCTCGGGAAACTGATATGTGGAGGTCCTTGGAACATAGCAATGGCCTTGGTAGCCCTCCTTACTGATCACCACCTTACAATTTTTGATTCACTCAGTCTCAGCAAGGGTCTAGAAGCCTCACCTTTAGGTCAATTCCAGCCTATTGTTTGCTTTGTAGGGGTCGTGAGTTGAGAATATTTTAGATTTAGAAGTTTGGAAGAAGTTTCAAAAGAAGAATAATATTGAATGAAATAAGGAATTTATATGAAACCCAAATTTCGACATCTGTGAATAAAAATGCTTTTGGAACACATTCACACTCATTTGTTGGTGCACTGCCTGCTACAATACTGAACTGAGTAGTTGTCACAGAAACCTTCTAGCCTGTAAAGAAGAAAATATTTACTATCAGGCTATTCCCTGAACAGTGCGTTGACCACTGTTCAGCAGTAACTCTGTCACTGTTTGTGTACTTGAAGGTTCCCACTCAGAGGGAAGGGCAATGATAATTGCCAGACAGGAAAGGGTAAATGCTCTAACTGCCTTCAGTCTCTCCTCACTGTTATGAGGGTGTCAATCTGTTGTGACTGCAAGCATAAAAATGCAGTATAGTATTGAAGAGATGTATGACAATGTTTTGTCTTACAAATGTATTTTTGAGCTTTATTAATAATTTCCTTGGCCTAACTTTATGTGTACAAATAAGGTTTAAAAATTGTCTCATTTTTATTTGTTAAGAAAATGTCAATTTTTATATGCAATTGGAGAGTTTAAAAGGGGTTGTTTTCCCATATTCACACCCAAATATATGTAAGTGTGTATATATTCCTTATACATAAATATATATGTATATACCCACATGTATGCATAATCATATAAATGTGCACATGTATATTTGCATGTGTCCATGTATATATAGAGATGTATGTATTCATTCCAATTCAAAACCTGAAAAACTTTATCACGTTTTAAATCTGTGATGTCAGTCTGATATTGTTCACTTTTAAGCTTAACCACATAATAGGGCATCATTTTCTGAGAGGAGCTGGTTGACACTCAGTCATACTAATTCAGGTTGAATTATTAAGTTCTATGATTTGTGCCTTGTGTTCTGTCCTATGTTAATGACAGTACATTCCATTATACCACTGATTTCTGTGCTTGAATCTCAAAGTTCCTAAATTAATATTTGTTTGATTTTTAACATTATATATGTGTATTTAATGTATAAATATATTTAAATATATAAATCTATTTTAATTCTTCTAGTGAGTCTTTAAATCATATATTCTCTTCATCTTTCTTACTTAGGATTATTGCTAGTTTCATCAATTCTTATTTAATAAACAGTTGAGAACAGCCATGTTATCATAAACTTCCTTTGGAACAAATGGAAAATTTGTCATTTTAGTCTAGTGATTTAGAAATTAACATGGGTCTACAAATGAAGCCTACTTGGCTGTTGTTTTGCAAAATTTACTCTTATTATTCCTTAAGCTATTGTTTACCTGTACCAGAATCACCTTCAAAATGTTTGAAGACAGAATCCAGGAATTTTCATTTTCAGCAAGAAATACAGGCAATTCCTTTATACACAATAACTGAGCATCAATGTAAAACATTTTAACCCTATTACATGTAAGAATGGTATGCTAGTTATTTTTTATTGGGAGTTTGATACTATTAGAGAAAGATGTAACATTTGTTTATGTATTTTTATTTATAATATAAAAGCAGTTTCATATTTTTTGGCTGAATCATGTTGTAAGTCAACAACTTCAAACATTTCTACAGAGCCTGGAGGTTTTACGGAGGTGCTTCATGGGCAAACGCTGGGGAGGAGCTGGGAGAGATCAGGAGGCTTGCTGCTAGTATTGTACAGCCTTAATCAGGGAAAGCAATTCTGCCTTGATTTTCAAAAATTCTTAAATATTTCTTGTATTTTTATATTTCAGATAAGAATTTCTTGGGAAACTATTCTGCTATCAAGGGGAAGAAGTTTTAAAATTAAGGGAAAACCACCGTATTTTACTTTATCATCTATTCAGGCTATTCTCTTTGAAAGCAGAAAATGTGTTCACTGCTTTGAATTGGTACTAGTAAATTCTACCTGAGCAGAAAAGCACCACTATATCTGTTTCTTCTAGGACTGCTTAGTTCAATCACTAGCCTTTGCATTTCTGAATCAGAGTCAGTACTCTGAAATCACCATGACAATCACAACTGCCTAGACATAAGTAAGACTTAGAATGTGTCAGGATCTTCACTGATTCGTCAGTATGTGTTTTAACAATTACACTGCAGATTCTCTCTTCATGCTTTTTCTCTCTCTCTCTCCCTCTATGTAAGTTATAGTAATTTTTTCTTTTTGCAAGATAATTCTTATCCCTCATTAAGAATTTATAAAAATGCTTATCTTACCAGATTAAAGCTAATCTTACCAGAAAGATAAGGGTTAAACCTTTTATAATAATTCTTCCATTGTTTTTTATCATTACACAAATGCACAATTTTTCAATTGTATGTTCATGCATTTCATAAAGTACATTTTATATTTCTTATTTCATGTTTTAATAAAAATTATGAATATAACCAGGCATAGTGGCACCTGCTTGCCATCCCAGCCACTTGGGAGGATGAGGCAGGAGGATAGTAAGTTTGAGGTAAGCTTCAACTTTTGTATTGAGACAGGATCTCACTAAGTTGAGAGTTTAAAACACTCTATTGAAATACATTTTAGAGTGGAGTAATATGTGCAAAAGGAATCATATACTTTATGTATTTTGTTGTATATTATACATTGAATCTTAGAAAGCTTTCACCATTTTCTACCTTAAATTCTACTTCTGTTACGTTGACTATCTAGAATTTAATAAGAACTCCTTGAATTAAGAAATTGATTGCCCTTTAATAACATGTTAGATAAAGAATCTTCTTTAAGGGTCAAATAATTTTTGATATTTTGTAGAAAGTTTAAAAACTACTTAGGTTATCCAAGTAGTTTACTTACTTTACTTACATGGAAAATTTTATCAGTTACATGTAAACAATACAGAACAGTTATTTTTAATGGAGATCAACTTTGTTGCTCATTGAAAAATATAAATGGAAAAACCCATTGTGGCATATATGTGTGGTAAACAAAGAACTAAAAACCTCATGCCAAATAATTTCTTTCTTAATTATCTTTCCCTTTTTAAAAAGAACAGTTCCATGTGTGAAAACACTTGTAGAGTTGGCATTGCACCTTTTAAAATCCAAGTTGTTAAACTACATCATGGTACCAAGAATTCTTGAACTTTCTTGTTTCTAATGAGACAAAGGTACTAAGGAGATTCTCTGATAACAACAAAGGTATTTGTATACATTTTAACCAAAATATGTGGAAAATATTTTAGCAAGGATATTCTTAGAATAGTAATTCTAAATAAATTTCCTACCTGGGTACAACTGTCAGAATTTTCATCAATGAAGAGTCACTTCTTGCTAATTATTGCTTCACTTAACAGTTTTTTTTTTTTAAGCAAACATTAAATCAATAGCACTACTATGTTGGTTTCTCTTTTGCCCTGTTTGTCAATTTTAGGTGACAGTGAAGAGATAAAGGGCAATTTATACAATAAACATGATGTATTAATTATCAGACCAAAGTGGATTTTATTAGTTACATGTAAAAAAATCTGTTACATTAGTTTGGTATTTTTCAAGTATGAAATACATCATATCAAGCACAAAGAAAATGTTACATTGTATAGTCAGCCCTTACAGAGATATTCCTTTGTTCTGTCTTCAGGGGTATGATCTAGAGACAACTGCCATATTAATTTAGGAGACAGACTAAGATGATAAAATGAAAAATGAATTATGTTTTCATCACTTTAACACAGTGTAATTGGCAAATTTTGAAAAGCAAGATGAGATTCTGTAATTATGAGAAAATATAAATTAACTACATTTCCACATTGTTAACCTCATCAGAAATAGTAACGAAGATACAATATATGCTTATATATAGTATATGCTTATTTATTTTACATATATATTTGAAAGCATGCATATTAAGATTCTTGTATTTGCAAATTAAATAACAATCCTATGAGATGAATATGAGACGGTCTCTCTCTTTTGGCTAAGATCCCTAAGACTAGAAGTTACTGACTGGAAAAACACAGAGACCTACTCATTAGTGTTGGCACTTCAATTACCTTTCTTAATTATGTCAAAGTAAGTTAAAGAGAACAATTTTCTCAGGATAAGAGCACAATAATTTAGATTTTCGTGTTTATGTGTACAAGTGTATGTGTGTCTTTTTGTTTCTTAGTCTATACTATCTCATTTCTTAATATGGTCATAGGGGTAAATGTATATATTGTTGAGGGTGTGGACAAATCTCTCCCCATTTTATTTGAGATACTACTAAAGTGAATCATGGTAGAAGAGGATGATAATGAGTCCTTTGAAATGAAGTAAGCCCTAGAGAGTCCAAAAGAGTGTAAGAACCCCAGAATATAGGAGGAAAGGTGTAATGATGGTGGTAGGCTTCTTTTTTATGGCAACTGATTGATCAGGCAAATGCCTCTAGATCTGGCAAGGTAGATACAGAATATGTTCTTTGGGAGAAATGATTAAATTCATTGAGGAAGAGCTTAAGTAGTGATAAACCAGAGCACAAGTTAGAGAGATCTGCCAGACTTCTGAAGAGCAGTCCTGAAGAGAAAGTTAATGTTGCAGCAAGAAGCAATGTGTATGTCTGCTAGCAGAGTTTGTGGTATACTCAGAAAAAATGAGCCCTAGACTGGGGATCTTCAATTATTAAAAGAGTTGGAGAAGCCTAAGGAGAGAGTTAATGGCCTTCCTGATAGCAGGGCATGCAGGTCCCCATTACTGTACTGGTAAAGATGATCAGAGTGATTATAGAAGAAAATATAAATGAAGAATATTATAATTAGTAGGTGATGGATTAATAACAACTGCTAAATAAAGGTTACCATATGAATAACATTACTTGGGAAATAATGAGAGATCTGACATTTAGGATCTGTCAACAAATCTGACAAGTCTCTTTTCATCAGTGTCCTTGCCACATGAAGTCAATCTCCACGTGTTTCAGCATTTAACAAACTAATATCTTGAAGCAGAATTTCTATGAGAACAGACATATTCATCATGGCTTTATGGGTCTTATGTCATTGAGATAATCAATAAGGTCCTTTAAATGAAGCTTTGTGTTTGATTTTCTTACCATTTCTACACAATGAAATTCCACAGCATATTCTCTTGTTAATTGTGGAAAAATAGAAGATACACTTGAATCATCAAATAGTATAAAATAGATAACTAATTGTAGGACATAAAAAGAGTGTCATATAGTCTACATTTTTCCTAAAATAATTAGAAAATTTAGATATATTTTTCTATGTCAAAAGACAAATGGTTTTGATGTCCACTTAAAATTCAAACATAAGCAAACAAAGATGATATGAAATGACAAAGCAAAATGGGGAAATAGGAGGTTCCAGCAGTCATTCCTCACCCACCCCTCATGAACCATCAATTTGAACAATCATCAATGCACAAAAATGCCATCAAAAAGGCTTAGGAGTCCAAGTAAGAGATCACAATACCTTGGAGGAACACTGAAAAAAGACCTTTGAAAATGGTAGAAAGGACAGTTTAACATCACCCCTGTCACCCTTCTTCCAAACCAGGGCAGCACTATGGAGGGAGATACCCTTTGTGTGGGTGAAGGAGAGTGAAGTAAGTACCAACTTTGCCAGGATCCACAAGACCAGGCCTACCACAGTGAACCCTGGTGCCAGTCTGGTCATTGTGGACCCAGGCTCCAGGCTGGTCCTGTGCCTGGCTAGAACTCTTAACCCCAAACTCTAGGACCACACTCTGGAACCATCCTCCAGGCCCACCTCAGTACCAGGTCAACTCCTGTAGATCGAGGCTCCAGGATGGCCTCCAGAGTCCCAGTATCCAACCTAGTCACTAAGTACGGAGGCTCTGGGCCAAGCCCAGAACCACAGGCTCTATGCCTACCTTAGTACCAGAGAGCCACTGTAGTCCCAAGCTCCAGGAATATCCCCATTATCTAGAGATCAGTACAGTCCTTATGCCAGGTTGGCTCACTGAACCCCAGATTCTAGTCCAACCCTATAGCATCAGGTTGCAGGGATGTTCTAGCTCCAGGGCAGCACCTGTAGCACCAGACAATAGCCCAACCTGTACAGACAAAACTTCCGGGATCACCCCAGCACTGGTGGATATGCTGATTGGTCCAGGTACTAGGACAACCCACCCAAGGATTTTAGAAGCAAGTCACTTTGCAAACTCCACTACTCAGACTGCCCAGAACCTTTCAACAGTCTAACTGGTGAATTGTTTTCTCTGCTGAGGTCAGTATGTAAAGACTGGAAAAAGTATCAACCTATTCAAATGCACAGTCACTAACACAAGGCCACACATTCACAAATAATGCAGAAATGTGATACCACCAAAGGAACAAAATAAAGTACCAGCAGCTATTCTAAAGAAATGAATATATATATGTACTGCCTGTAAAATGATTTAAACTAACAGTCTTTAAAAAGTTCAGTGAGCTTCAACAAAACTAAGCAAAATCAGGAAAGCAATACATGAACAAAATGAGAAGTTCATCAGAGAGATAGAGACTTCAATAAAGAACTGAGCAGAAATGCTGGAGTTAAAGAGTAAAAGATTCAAATAAAAGTTTCATTAAGGGTTCAATGGTAAAAGAGAACAGCCTAGTTTGAAAGCAAATCATTTGGAATTAGTCAAAGGAACAAAAAGAATAATGAGTAAGAAAAAAAAAAAAAGTCTACATGACTTAAAGGATACCTCCAATCAAAATGCCTGTGCATCATGGGAGTTCCAAAAGGAGTAGAGCCAAAGAAAAAGAACAAGAAGTATATTTAAAGAAATAACAAAGTATTTCCAAATCTGGAGAGGAAATAAACATTCAGATACATTAGGCTCAAGGAACCCCCAAAACATTAAATGTAATGAGATCTTCACTGGCACACATTATAATCAAATTCTTAAAAATGGAAGACAAAGAGAAATTTGAAAGCAGTAAGAGAAAAACAGACTATTCACAGGCTAAGGGAATTCCATAAGATTACCAGTGGATTTCTCAACAGGCTAAGAGAGAGTGGGAAAAATTGCTAAATGAAAGAAGGAAAGAAACAAACAAATCTCCCCCACCAACCAAGAGGACTAAGCAAAGATTTCCATTAAAAGTGAGAGATAAAGACTTCCCAGAAAAACAGAAGTCAAGGTAAGTCACCACCACTAGATCTGCTTTACAAGAAATGCTAAAAGTTGTTCAAGTTAAAACGAAAGATGCTATGCTAATTAAAGGCACAAAAACATATGAAAGTATAAAACTCACTATAAATGTCAGAATATAGTCAATATCTTGGTACATATATCACATTTAATTAAATATAACGGAAAGTTTAAAAGTATTAAAAATAACTGTTAATACAATAATTTGTTAAACAAAGCACAATGTTAAAATATTTAAATAGTCACAATAGTAACATAAAATGGGTCAGAGAGAAGTTAATTTTACATATGATTTATCAGGTTAAAAAAGGCTATGGTGTATTTTAAGAAGTTTTATGGGGCTGGGGTTTTAGCTCAGTGGTAGAGAGCTTGCCTAGCATGTGTGAAGCACTGGGTTCAATTCTTAGCACCACATATAAATAATTAAAATAAAGGTCCATTGACAACTAAAAAAAATTTATAAAAAAGTTTTATGCAATTTCTATAGTCACCATAATGTAAGAAAAACCCCGTAAGAGTGAATTTCTACAAATGCTTATCAAATCACAAAGTAAGAAATGAAGAGAGGCACACAGGTTAAAATATACTACAAAGCAATTAAAAAATAATTAACAAAATGTTAGTAGCAAACTCTTCCTATTGTTTTAAATATCATTAGATTATATTCTCTAATCAAAAGACACAAAGTGGATGAAAAATTAAGAGTATAAGATCCAATTATATGCTGCCTCCAAGATACTTCAGTTTTAAGGACATGCATGCACTTAAAGGGTGACAAAAGATATTCCATTTAAAAAAGAAAGAAGTGCCTTTACTTATACAGATTAATTGGATACTAAGTAAAAATATGTCAAAAGATACAAAGAAGATCACAATTCACTGATAAAGGGGTCAGTGTATCCAAACATATAATAATTGCAAGTACATTTGCACTCAACATTGGAGCACCTAAGTATATAAAGTAAATAATAACAGATTTAAAAAGGGAGAGAGTATACACAGAATGGACTTCAATGCCCCATTTTCAACAAGGGAGAGCACATTCAGAGAGAAAATCCAGTAAGAGTAGACCTGAACAATACTTTAGAGCAAATGAACGGTGTATATGTACATCTTAAATATATATAATATCTATTTGTTAATCACACCTCGAAAGAGCAGGAAAAGAGAAAGATGGGCAATCTATGTACAAACTAAATCTCTAGTATTGGTTTGGAGTTTCACAGAACTCTAAGCAAAAAGATTACATCTCATGAATTCCTCTTGGGAATGTGAAATAGAAGAACTTATATAAGAGAAGATACACATACATAAACAGTGATGAGGTTCTAGTACACAATGATATCTTAATTTTAAGTAACATATTTTATATCAATGACTCTGAAGAGTGAAATCAAGATCACTCAATAGATGTTGAGAAGGCATTTGATATACACAAATTCCCTTCTAAATTAAAAATAAAATTAAAATAGAAATGCTGCTTCTTACATGGGATACAGGTATTTATCTTAAAATAAGTAGCGACCTACTAAAAAGAATACTATTAAATTTGGGAAGTACTACAATAATGTTTATGTTTTGCAGAGTGATCCCCCTTACTCTGGAATCTTTTCCTAATACAACGTACACACAAGAAGTAGCAAATATTGTAAAAAAAAATGGAAAATTTTTACATTTGATATTTGTAAAAATAAAAGGCATCAAAAATATTAGGACTTCTAAAAATATCAAGTAACTAAAGAAGTCAATGGCTTCTCTCCAAGTACTTGCAAATTTAGAAAATATAAGACAAAGAGATTGCATATAATAGCCTCATTAAGAAGAGCTAAATGTTCATATTAATCATCTAAAAGGTAAAGACTGGAATAAAGGATGGTTTGGTACATTTGCTATTTGTTTATATTTCTCAAAGGAAGGACTCAATAATTCTAAGAAGTCAACTTTTATCTAGTTTTTATTTTTAATACAATTGCAATAAATATAAAATCTTAATTTAATTAGCAAGTTGGTTTAAGAATGTTCTTCTAGAATAAAATACAAATGATAATAACAAAACCATAAACAAGTTCTTCCAAATATCAAAACTTATATAAAACTAAAAATGAAACATTTCGCTCCTGGAACAGACGTAGATAATTGGACAGATAAGGAAGTCCATAAAGTAGTTGAAAGACAAATGAATTATCTTAAATCATCAATTTAAATTAATGCAGATTGGGTGGATTGGTTGATAAGTAATGTTATGCCAAATATGAGTAAATAATAATAAATAAGCAAATAAATTTAGGACAGCATACCACATACCAACAATCAAGAACTGGTTTGTATTAAATCTCTTTTTGATCTCAATGCACAAAGCCTTCTAAAGAGTTCAGTGAAAAATTTAAAAACCAGAAAATTGTACAGGGAAACTTAGATGTTTTACAAAATTTAAAACTACCAAATGTCAGCGTAAAAGAAAGTGGGAAAATAAATGGTGATGAAAATACTTGGAATATATCGGTGAGATAAAAAGATTAACTATTTTTAACACCAAATATAAGAAAAATGATTAAAAGACAAAGATGGAGAACTCCTTAAAAGAAACACACTTTTCCTTAAAAATTAAAAAAAAATCCTCATTAGAAACCTATGAAATTCAGTCAATAAGCTGTGCTCTGTTGTTTCACTTGATTATTTTGCTGTTTTTCTTTAATACAGATGTGCAAATTTGAAAACTCATAATGGTTTTCCTACATATTTATAGCACTTCACACTCTAAAATTACATTACAAAGGGGCCCAGGGTGGTCTTCATAGATGCTAGTATCTTCACCAATATCTATATTAGTTTCCTTTATAGATTACGTGACTCTGTATAAAAGTTGGATAATATTCCCAATGAACAAAACCCTTAAGCTCTCTATGGAAATGTGACATATATTCATTATTTAACAGATGAGATATTTTAAAATAAGTTAATATTGTGCCAAAATTTTTGCCAAAATAAAATTTGGGCAGCATATTTATATTTATTAACTTAAAAGGATCTTATCATTTCCACATTCAAATTAAAATGGATGGAAACTTTTTATTGCAGTGCATGTAGAGATTTCTTGTCTTATTTTGGTTCTTTCTATTATGTTCAGTAACTCTACATGAGCACCTTAGCCCTGTAAACAGCAACTTGAAGTGCATTATTCAGAAAGATAGGAGTGGCCAGGAGGCTAAATCCAACACAACAGCAGGGTCAGTTGTGATGGCTGCTTCCACACCCCTGCTCTCTTCTCATTCAAAACTGACTTTGTTGCCCCTTTTCTTTCAGCTAACGCCCCCTCTTCATCCTTAACAACATGGAAATCAAGTTTCTTACATTCACTCTTTGGAAATCTTGGCCCATAGTGTTTATGATTCACTATATGTGAATCCTTTACCTTAATTGCCCTTTGGGTTGTATATGTACACATTTTCAATAAACTCCCTTTCATTTTACTGGAGTACTTTGCTAGCAACACTCTGAGTTTTGATATTATCAGCATCACTTCATCACTGAAATTAGATGGTTTTCTTATCTTAGTAAAACATTCTATCTTACTTCCTCCCTCTTTTAATTGTTCTATACATCTGTTTGGATAACTTTCCTTTTATTCATCCATTTCAATTTTTCTTCCTGTCTGATTTTGATTCTGTTCTCATCATTTTCCTGGTATGGCCAACCCTATATTAATCCAAGATTGAGGGAGCCCATTCTATACCTTGACTTGAGTTGTTGAGCAGAAATGAAGAGAATTATGAAATGTACCTGTTGGTGTATATAACAATTGGGTTTTTAGTTGAAAATATCAGAAACCAATTTTGATTTAAACGGCCCAGGAAAATACAGATACTCTTCTACTTACAATGGGGTTGTATCCTCATAAACTCTTCATTAATTGAAAATATCATAAGCTGTCTAATATACATAAACTACTGAACATCACAGTTTAGCAGCACCATGCCCTGTAGAGTATGGGTTATTTTCCCTTGTGATCATGTGGCTCACTGGGAATTGTGTCTCACTGATGCTGCCCGACATCAGAAGAGCATATCCTACCACATATTGCTCTTGCAGGGGAATATTCAAATTCAAAATTTGAAGTTTACTTTCTGCTGAATGTGGTCACTTTTCCACCATAATAAAGTCCAAAAATCATTATTCAAACCATTGTAAGTTGGAGACTATCTGGAGAGTCTCTGTACTAAAATACATGAGTGACTCACATAATCTCCATGAGGACCTGAATTCCTGGCCATAAAATGTTGCTTATAACCATGCTATTGATCCAGCCCTCTGAAGACAGTCACTCCTGCTGGCTTAGATGTTGCCACAGCAGCATTAGCCCAGTGGATGCTGAACAATGAATCATGCTGACACAGCTGTCTTTGAAAAGTGAGTATAGTAATGGATTTCTAGAAGAATTATTAGACTACAAACTCTGAATCATCCAGAAGATGTGGTTAAATTATAATTAACAGTCTTAAAAGATTCTGAAGAAAGTCAGTACCTTAAAGGAGGCTGATAAAATAGTTTTGCATGAGTGTGCCTCCCTGAACCACAAAATGGAGTAGTAGAAGAAAGTGAACGGACCAAGGATAGGACCCATACTTAGTATTATATAAATCATGTTTTTACACTACAATTTTTAGTGACAATTAATGGAAAATAAATGTAAGATTATATTTTTAATGCTTTTGAACATTAAAAATACTAAGGATTGCCCTCAAGTCTGTCCTTCTCTAAGAAAAATCATATCAAGATTTATTTGAAATAATAGAAATACCTAAGGAAGAAAAACTGTACTGTCCTAAAGGCAAATTCAGACACAGCCATTTAGAACTTTGGGGATGAAGGCTTGTTCCTGTAATGGTATTTTCAAATCCCACAGTAGAGAAGAAAACTTCCATGCAGTGCATAAAGTGATACAGTATATAAAATAATAAAATCAACATTATATATTTATGAAGCATAACAAATAGTATTGATTACTCTTGTATCCACCAACTAGTTTAAGAAAGGCAATATTGCCAAACTTTGTGAAGCCACTTGTGTGAACATCTATAATTTTACCTTCCTCCCTTCTTTCTCCTGGGCTTCAAGCCTGTTGATTTTTTCAAAATGTTCTTCAAGTCTTTCCACTTCTCTTCATTGCTTCTGATATTCCAAGTTTCAATCATTTGTTCTATCAGTAGACTAAAATCTGGTTTCTTTCCACCTCTGCCTGGTTCTACTGAAATCCATTTTTAAAATTGTTGAATGACCATTTTAAAAAACTGAGCTATATCTATGTTTTTCCCTTGTTAAAAACTCTCAGTGATTGCCTACTATCTTTATAGAGTCAAAATTCCTATGTCTTATAAATCCCTTACTTTATGCTCTAGCTCCATATTCATGTCCACTTATCATCTCTGTGTGATTGTCATCTTACATATAATTTCTCTTTAGGGCATGCTGTAGGTTATTTTTTATTAACTTCTCAGCATTGATTTTATCCTTTTGTAAGACTAAAATGTTCCTCTCACACAGGTTGGGTGCTGTCGGGGTGACTCAGTTCTTGGTTACTGAAAATATTCCACTCCCGGGCTCTCATGATGGTTTATGATGGACATATCACCCAATCTACCCAAGCACATCCAATCAGAGAATATTTCAGAGCTTTTGCTGCACTTGACATGATGAGGCCAGACTATGGAGACTGGGCCCTTATATGCTCCTGAGTCCAGAATCAACTGAGAAACCTAATGGCATATTACCTCTAATGTGGATGTTTTCTGTGTAAGAGATTTTAGATTTTTAGATTTTAGATCTATACAAGTTAATATCACCGAAGTAGTTCTCTTGCAGAAGTATAGTGCCCAAATGTAGCAGTAATAAACAAATAATTATTAATTGAATTTTAGCTCTGCAAGAACATTATTTTATTCATCATTGTCTCACTGCCCTGAACATACAACCAGGAGGTAAATATAGATTTTTAAAAAATGGCTGAACAAATGGATAATCTTCCCATTGAGACATAGTCAACATAGTCTATCCAACCTGCATGACTGTCTAAGGTAACCTGAACAAACTATAATAATTATATTCTTATCTAAAATGGCAAATGTACCAACTAATTTCCTCATTAGAAGATTGTTAGTGCAAGACAATGAGATAATACCTAGGAAAATACTTAGGAAGACATGAAATAATATGTAAACAAAATTATTACTAATATTATTCTTATCTGGTAAATAAAAGTCCCTTAGAGTTAATCATAAGAATTTAAGGTAATTTGGAATTTCAATTGTGAAAATTACCTCATTATATTAAAGCAGACATCATTGAAGTATTTGTTAAAAAAAGATTTTTATGTGACATAAACATTTATTAACTATCATAATTTTTGCATTTACCATCTTTCATAAACATCACTTACATTTGCAGTTTCTGAACTGTTCACTTAAATTCTCTTAATATATTTATAGCTCTAAACAAAATTCATGGACTTGATATCCATGCATTTAACAACTGACTGGTATTTATCAAGTAGTCTATTGACAAGATCTTGACACTTCATATTTTCTTAATTTCTAAACTAATTTAAATGTGTGCATTTTAATTAGTTGAGAATAAGCTACTTTTATAAATGATAAATACGAATTATTTCATTTCATATAGAAAAGATATTTTATGCAAATGCTCATATCATCCTGACTTGTCACTCATCAAGAATACTGTTAAAGTAGCAGGGTATGGTGGTGCACACCGTAAATTCAGTGATTCAGGAGGCTGAGGAAGGAGGGTGGTAAGTTGAAGGTCAACCTGGACAACTTAGGGAGAGCCTCAACAACTTAATGAGACCCTGTCTCAAAATCAAAAGTACTGGAAATATAACTCAGTGGTATAGTGTTCCTGAATTTAATCCCAGGTACCTCAAAAATAAAAAATAAAAAAGAATATTGTAAAAGTAATTATTGATCATATCATCATAGCGAATACCCACTTTACTATCTCTTTCATGGAAGAATTAGTAACTGAATCATAATTGGATTATCATGTGGTACATTTCATTTTTATTTGATTACTTTTCCTTAATCTTATTTTTTCCTAAATTGAATTGTTAAACTGAGTTAGTAAATAAAAAAAAAAAAATCTATTCTCATTTCCCATTCTACTTGACCTCTCCTCAGACTTGACACTTTTTTTTTTTTTTGGTTCCGGGGATTGAACTCAGGGATACACAACCACTGAGCCACATCCCTAGCCTTATTTTGTATTTTATTTAGAGACAGGGTCTCACTGAGTTGCTTAGGGCTTCTCTATTACTGAGGCTGGCTTTGAACTTGCGATCCACCTGCCTCAGCTTCCTGAGCTGCTGGGATTACGAGCGTGTACCACCGTGCCTGGCCTTAACCCTCTTACTCACTTTTCAGTCTGCAGGAAAAATAGACTGCTTTGTATCCCAAAGACAATCTTTCAACTGCTTTAGATTTCATTCATTTCAAATTGCTTTATGTTAGCAAATATTTCTTAAAGAGGTTGACAATAATAGTGAATTTCTCACAGATTTGTTCTTTTTATTGAGTTCCTTACCTAGTGAAAAGACAGTTTGTGTGAAAAAGAGCTTGATTCACATTAAAGAGGAAGAACCGAGAGATGATAGACAGTATGGGAAAATGTTGGTGAAGGGAATACGTGGCTGCTTACTGTTTTCAGAGAGATACAAGTGGGAACAATATTAAAAGTAAGTGGGGGGTGGCGAGCTGGGAGTATAGCTCTGTTGGTAAAGTGAACAAGACCCTGAGTTCAATCCCCAGCACTGCAAAACCGCCCCCCCCCCCAAAAGAAAAAGTTAGGGGAAAGGCAGAAAAGAGTGCTAAAGAAAACTCTGACTTTAGATTTTTCTCTGCATTACTCTTATTCTACATTGGCTAATCATGGTTCATTCACTTCTTATCAGGATTGACAAAATGTCAATGTAAATTAAGCCATCTGCTTTGATCATGACAGTCAATAATTAAGATGCCTTGTCAGTTCTGCCCTCTCTCTTTTGAGTTACCTCTACCTTCTTCTCCACTGGATCTGCTCTTATTTCTGACTTTCATTACCAATGAATTTTGGTCCTGTTATACAAAAACAAGCATCTTACTTGTGTGCTTAATAACCACAATTGTTTCCATTTGCCAATAGGAATGGACCCTTCAGAACCGGACTTAAATCCAATTTACAGTTTTAGTTTCAATGGGTGATCCTATGTATCCTGTATTTCCATCCTATCATGCATCTTGCCATCCCTTGGCCATGCTGTCATGTTCCATGACTTTACCTAAGTTATTCCTTCTGGCTAGAAGTTCACTTCCACTCATTTCTCTGGTAAAGTTCTAATTATGTTCAACATTTCACCCAAATGTTAGCTTCACTGTGATACCTTTTCAGTACCTGGATCATAATAAGAGTCATTTGTTTTTAACTTTGATTTCCCACAGTGCCTAAAGTACAGTAGGTGCTTACTAAAATTTTATTGGATGAAATTAGCCATCACTGCTGTAATAGTTTAGCATCTTAGTCTACATTAAGTTCCAAGAGTGATTATATTCAAGTGTGTGTGTGAGTAGTTGCATGTGTTATAAAGATATTTTATAAGTTTGGATAGTATAGCAGGATCATAACTGGAGGCTACTTGTCCTTAGGTAACATGTACCTACTGAGAAGAAACCAGGCGACAATATGGAGGGCCAAATGAGATAGAAGGATTAGGTTTCCAACAACTAGGAAGATTCATAAGGATTTAAATTTTAAGCACATTCTTTTCTGAAAAAACGTGAAAACTTGCAGTATCAGGAGAGGAGTTTGTAGTTTCCTACTTGCCAATGAGGAGGCACTTATGCATCACATGGGACAGTCGTCATTCCAGCGGATAAGTGGTCCCATGGTCAAGTGAAATCATAACAAACTAAAAGGGGAGCAACTAATTCAGCCACTGCTCCTATATGATCTGAACTCTGAACTCTGAGGGTTCAGTGTACTTATCTGAGGAGAAAAAGAAGAGGGAGAGAAGGAGGAGAGTAATAAGGCTGAGAAAAATGCTTATAATATTAAGATGTTATGCAATAACCTTATGAATTGTAAATGATTTTATTTTTTGGGGGGTTGGTCTTGCTAGATTAGTAAAAAAAAAATCTAACTGAAATTTTCAAGTTCTTTGAAACTATTCAGAAGTACAAAAATTTTTCTTTTGCTTACATTACATAATGAATACATATATTTTCCAATTTGTTCAAATTCTTTGTTAATACCTAAGCCTAGAAAATGTACTCCTTTACACATTGAAATACTTAGTAATTTTTCTTCCTGTGATTCAGAACCTCAGAATCTTCTGCCCTTCTCTGACACAGCGCTGTGACTAATGCATTACGCAAATTGCTGACAAACATAGTTCTAGCCTCAGAACTGCACTGGCCAGCACCAGCCACTGATGCATCTTCATTTCCCAACATCCTCATCAGCAGCTCAGTCATGTTAAGTGGAAAGGACTTGTCAAAATACCAAACTTTGGTGCTACATTATTTGTACTTAGACACATTATTTGTCACTTAGACAGTGACACAATGACAATTCTTTAAATTTCTTATGAAATCTGGTTAGGTATATGTCAGTAGGTATTCAGTGTTCTCATCACAGACCACAAGGAATCAATCATTTCTCTTTCCATATCCCAAACTGGCCTCTTTGCTCATGTAAATACTTAACATTAGTGACAGTATCATTTCAATAAAGAAAGAAATAAAACAAATCCATTAATATTGAACTATTTAATATTATTTCACAGAGTTTTCTCACAAAAATTTTATAATGTTAAATCGTGATAATTCCTGAAAAATGCATCTGCCATTTTGAAAATGAAACTGAATTTCATTACAAAAGTTTTATCACAATTTTATACTATGGATTCCAATTATAATCTGTCTTTCTGGAAAGCTCCTTAACTTCTTTGAAAGTCCAGGATACTTGGATTCCCTCTGGCACTTGGTTAAGTATTGTTCCAACATGTACTGGCTGTATTACTTTGAGGGAAGTTAAATCTCTGCCTCAGATTTCTTACCAAGAGAAGAGGGATACTTATAATACCTATTTCACAGGACTTATGTGACAATTTCAATTTTTTAAATGAATCAAATTACTAATAGTGTAAATGGTTTAACTTATTAATAATGCCACCACAATCATCGTTTACTCATACCTTGCTGAGACTTCATGGTATGCTCTAGAAACTATTATAATCACTAATTTCTGAGCAAAATAAAAATTGCTTAGAACTTCTGGTACTTTATTCTGAGATTTTTGTATTTTACTTATATCCAAAGTTTTGGTCTAGAAACCCTTATAAATCAAGCAGATTAATTATAATCAAAGAATCATCAACAACTCTACCGACCACTTATTACAAATGCAGTTTAATACTCAACTTCATTAAAATCAGAATTCATTATCTGTTAAACAGGGGAGAAAGAAGGAGGATTTTCAATTCCTCTTCAGAGCCATTAACACCAGAGACTCACTCACCTATGCTGACACAAGTGAGGAAAGTGGTAATGGAAATGAGGCCTCCACACAGCCTTTCCCCCGATCACCCTGAAGCATCTCCTGTTCAGGGAAATTATAAGATAATAAAGAGAACAGTTATTGTGTAATTGTCTCAAGCATAGAAAAGGAGAAAGAACATTTGCAATCCACTGATTGAAGAGAGAAAGTTCATTACAACAAACAACGGAACTGGAATTTGGAATGTTTATTTGTGATACATTTTTGCATAGTAGGGCTCTGTGAAAGGTTGACAAATAATGTAGCACCAAAGTTTGGTCCCTTAGCATACAATTCCAATTCACAGGACAGGTGCTGAACCATGTAAATTTTTTGCTGAGGCATTCAATCTTTTCTTTCCCCCCATTTGTGCATAGAACAGAGAGATGTTATGGTCCAATGAAACACTATTAGACACACAGTAAAATCTTGCTGAAACCAAGACTGATTTGTGATTTCTCTGGATTTATGAAATTTCTTTGCTAACACTTCAGAGGACATATGGAACCTACTGAAAGAGGGACTCTATCACACATATGGTGGGGTGACAGACAAAAGACTTCTGAAAAAGTAGTGCAAAGATTGGTGGATATTAAAAAACAACCTTTCAAAAGTAAAACATGATATTCGTACATAAAAATTTAAAAATTATTGGGGCATAGCTTGATGAATGATCAGAAAGTTAACATATACCTCAATATCTTAAACCAAAATCAAGAAATTGAACATTATCCTGAAGTCCATTATGAATTCTTTCAGTTATTGCACCCCCAATGTAGCCATAAAATTACTTTTACCTATAAGCTGGATTTGCATGTTTTTGAACTTTATATAAATGGAAAATATACTCTTTGTATCTGGTTTCTTTCATTTCACATTTTACGTGTGAGATTCATCAATGTTGTATACATTATAAATTTGTTTATTCTCATTGCTGTGTAATAGTCTCCTGAAGAGCACCTCAGGTATCGCCAATTTAGGGCTACTATTGTAAACAGTTCTGCTATGAATATTATTATACATGTCTTTTGGTAAGTATATATGTACATATCTACTGGATATGGGAGTATAAGACTGAAAGTATTGGGCATGGATCTGTTCGGCTCTAGGAGACACTTCCAAAAAGTTGTTCAAAGTCCTTGACTCAATTTCCATTCTGACCACTATGGTCATGCCTCCAGTTCCATATTCTTGAGCCGAGTCATTATGACCTGTCTTATGTATTAGCCTTTCTATTGACTTAGGTACCAATATTGCATTATGGTTTTATTTATATCCTCTTGATAACTAATTGAAACATATTTTTTCGTATCTCTAATGGCATTTGAAAATACTTTATGATGTAGCTTTTCAAACTCATTTGGGTCACTTATTGGAAATAAGAATTTCAAATAATTTTTATATGTGCATAGTTTGCCTTTAAATTCAATTAATAATGTTGTCTGAAGTTACTTTAATATTACCAGTTACTAAATAACTATGATCAGATTTTGCCATTTGTAATTAGTGCTTTTTAAATGAAATATTTGCCTACCCTAAGTTTCTGAATATATTATTTGCTATATTTTCTTCAGAAGTCATTATTGTTATATCTTTCTCATTTTAATCTGTAACCTCTTCAAAATCAATATCTGTAAATAGCATTAATTATGATTTTGGATTTCCTTTTTAACCTTGTGGGTGAATATGTAATTAATTTAGTTTCATTATTGAAAATAATGTCATTTACTCAGTACACCATCATTGATCTTAAATTCTGATGTCTTCCCATTTCTCAACAATTGTTTTCCATTTTTTATGCTTACATTCTAAAATTAATTCAAGTATTATTTGTTGACTGCCAGTTATGTACCTGTCTGGTCACTTTCCCAGGTTCTGGGAACAAACTATTGAACAGCAGATAATGATCCTTATTTGCAGAGCTTACATATTCATGGATATGTGGAGAAAAAAAGTAATGAAGATGTAATATGCTATGTGGTAATAAGTGTTTTGTAGAAAAAAAAAGAAAAGAAGGGTGGTCCCAGGTGTCAGTGGATTGTGGGAAGGACACTACAATTCTAAATGGCATGTTCTGGGAAGTCTCCCCAGACAAGTGAAATGAGAGTGAAGATCTGACCCAGGAGAGGGGATGAGCTACTCACATTCATCAGAACAACCTCAGCAGAAGAGAGGAAAAACAATGTGCTCCCTGAAATGAATGACTGTGTGTTGTAGAGTATTAAGTGGTGTTTCTCCAACATATACATCCCCATTTCAAGTCCCAGCACTGTGACCCTCACTTTATTTGGAAAAAAATCTTTTGTAGATATTCTTAAGTCAAGGATCTTGAGATAATTCTTGATTATCCCCTGTAGTTTAATGGCAGATGACTTTCTAAGAAAAAAGCAGAGGGAGATTTGATAAACAGAGGTGAATAACATGTGAAGACAATGCAGAGGCTGGAGGGAGGCAGCCACAGCTTCAGAAGAGCTGGAGCCACCTAGAGTTGGAAGAAGCAAAGCAGGATTCTCTTTCAGAGCCTTTGGGAGAGTGCCACCAGGCTGACACTGCGATTTTAGGCTTCTGGCCTCTAGAACTATGAGAGAATAAATTTTTTGTGTGTTTTAAACCACCAAGTTTCTGGTAGTTTTTGTAGCAACCTTAGGAAAGGCATGCAAATGGGATATCTGATTGAGAACACAGAGGCTGTGTGCTTGTGTGGTGAGACCTGGGGGAGGAAGTAGGAGATGTGGTTGGAAAAACAATAAGGTGACAAATAAAGGCCAAATACACAGACAAGTCAATTATATAGAGCTATTTTATAGACTGGCCTACATTGCAATTGAGATGAGAGGTCAGTTTGTTTGCATTGGAAATCTACTCTGCTGTGGCATGAGACTTCAAGAAGCGTGGCCCACTCCATTGGCTTATTTTCAGCCCCCGTGAGTATAAAATCCTAAGGACTGTCACCCCCTATTCCTGCTACCTATTTTAAAGTTTACCTCTGAATCTTTTGTTATTAGGTTGTCATATCTGTGGCTTTACACTTGTATCATTACCCTTCCTTGTACTGGCTGAGATTTTAATCTCTCTCGAACACCTTAGAAATATTGTAGCGTCCTGATTCAACTTTAAAAGTTTTCTGAGACACCTCATAAAGGTTCATTTTTAATATAAGTGAACTAATTTGCAAGAGCATATCTGAGCTTCAGTGCTATTTCACAGTCTATAATAAGATCAACCTATTCTAATTTGAAATATAATACTAGATCCATGATTTCCCCACAGCAGGATGGTGCCATCTGGCACACTATTAGTGCAAGACACGGAGGTTTTATGCAACATGCATATCACTGGGATATACACAAATTTTCATCCAAAAGCTGACATTTTACTATGATCAGTTTGTCAACTTACTATAACTCATTAGAAAAATAGAAAAATATTATGGCTTTTCAAAACTGCAAGTGATATTGCAAGATAAGTGTCACTTTCTGGAGAATAATAAGTTACACAACATGTAGAACTCACGTGAGGACCTGCAAAAAGATCCGGGACAATACAGAAATCACTCTCTATGAAATTAATATCATAGTCAGATTAGCTAATAAGAAGGTCCTAGGTACAGGGTAAGTTTTCTGTTGTGTTATTATTTAACTAAATTTTAAGAATTATCTTCAAAATCAGGGCTTGCATATGACATTCTTTGCAATTCAAAATCATAAACAATTCATGAGCCCTTCTTCAAAATTCACTAACAGCCCCAGCCTCCAGTTTATTCATTGTCTGAGCTGTGGCTATTTGGAGGTTGGTTGGGCTCAAATATTGGTTATTCAGTGCTTGATTTTTCCTCAGAGTCCTGAAATAAGTATGATTTAATAATGTTCCTAGTTTCATCTTGATTTGGTGTCAAAGATGAGATTTGGAAAATGCCCAATATTAAGGGAAAATAAGTTAAAAGTAAAAAATACACAGATGATTAAAATTTCTAGTAAATAGTTTAAAAAAGTTACAGATTTTGTATTTTTGAAGAAAAATAGTATTGTTTTTCAGAATATAAATTGTTTGAAAAACTAACTTACTGAAATAACCCACAGCCTGCTGTTTTTTTTTTTCCCCCAGAATACTGTGAAAATATAGCCAGAGGTAAAAGTTGATATTTCCACCTTGCAGAAGCAATTAAAAAAAATAACTCTAATACAAAGAGAGAATATGGTCAGGGATAGTGATAGTTTTGTTAAAGCGGTAGGCTTACTTGGCTTATAAATCTAGGTTCTTCATATACTCAAATCTATAAGTAAAAAAGATTAGATGTAAGAATAGAAATGAATATTGTAAAAATTTAATTAGGATTGATTCTACAGAAGGTAGATGTTATTAAGCCTCACGTGTTTACAATTTCCAGTCAGTTATAAGGGTGATAGAGTGGCAAAAATTATTAGATTCATTTTAGGGATTACATAATCTGTGTACCTCGTGTTTTCTTCTGTTTTTGTGAGCTGATTTATTGTCATTGCCTGCCCCCACCTCTAAGGATTTGTTGTAAGAAACAGGTATAAAGAACACAGTTGTAGATAAGAAGACTAAATGCATTTATGGACATATGTATATATATATATTTGCATATATATATATATATATATATTCTCCTCTTAGAATATCAGTATATCTTGAACTTCTAATTTGATTTCTTTTTTTGGTGTATAAAACTAACATATTGGCAAACTATTATTGGGAAGAAACAAAAGTATTACGCATTACATGTTCCTGATTTGACCTGTTTTCTTTCCTTCTTAACAATTTTTCTGTGTAGGAAAGTAGAAGAATCAGAATAAAGAATTCAAAAGCTCTAGAATATGCCATCACAAATTTGAGAATAATAATGAAATGCTAACATTTATATTTCCATATAAATATTGTACTTATAATTAATGCAATATATCATCTAAAATATATGCTCAGAGTTATAAGAGAATTTATTGTAGAATGTTAATTATTATTTTATTTCAATATCAACCATGGATTAAACAATAGTTTAGGATTTGTTGTAACATGAAATAATGACTAAAAACCTCAGTGAGATGGAATAAAGACCAAGGTAGATATAACATGGATCATATCAAAAGAAAAGATGGAAAGATTTCTTTTGCTTTTTTCTCTTCAAGTGCCAGAGCTATACTCAAAAGCTTAAGGTTAGCATTTTTTTCTACATCGGGGTATGCTTTTACCCAAAGGAGTTCACAGCTGTGTCACACTTTCCTTTGTATTGACCTTTACTTTATGTCCCTGAGGAAATTACAATCTCTATTTTTGCTTTCATTTTCTCCAATTTAGCTAATAGATTTCCAGAGTTTAATAAAGTCAAATATTTCCTACTCAACATGCTGCCCATAAGATGACTTCCTCTAATCTCTTGGGGATGGACCCTTCTGCTAAGCTCAAAGCAACATTTTTTAGTTTTTGGGGGCAGATACTTGACTTTCCATCAAGTACACATCAAAATGAATGACACACAATGTTCACTGATTAAGTGTTCATTAAGTACACAGATTTGGGGCCAGCCACTGAGCAGTTACAGTTGTTAGAAGTGTTTCTCTATGTGTAGGATTTCATCTTGCTTGACACTTGTAGTTAATACCATCTAAGTTACCATTTTTCAATTTTCCTTTCTCATTATCTCATGTTTTCAGAGGATTTCCAAGTTATATGCTTTTACTCACTCTAGCATTATAATTTCTGTAGATATTTTGTATTTTTTATTCTGAAGCTCCATGACTCTGAAGTCTCTCCTCCCTCTCCCTCCCCTACTATCTCCCTATGCCATTCTCTCTCTTTCCTTGGGGTAGTCCTTCATTTATTCTCCCCCTGTAGGACCCCATAGCAGGCAACCCGTTTGCAATATCTTCTTTTGTTCCTACTCAAGGAAAGCTCTTCTACCCTAGAGGAATCCTTGAGATAGATTATAACATCTCCTGGCAATGCTACTGACCATGTAATCATATGAACTAAACTAAACTAACATGATCCCTCATCAAAACAGAGCTTCTACAACTCCAAATAGGAGCAGCCCAACGAAGCTATTTCAGGAGTCATGGTAGGTAATGGGGAAAACAAGTTTAATCAAAAAATTGTTTCAAGAAACAGCCAAAGGCTTCAGTCAATGGTGAAGTCCTGCTGCCTCCATTACCCAGAAAGGAAAAATTATCCATTATTCAAATAGGAAATAAATGGAAGTGTTCCCGATCCCAGCATTTTGTCTTCCCTTCTCACATCCCACTTTCACTAAGGACAGGCCAGCACTGTTACTGCTATCATTCCTCGCTTGACAAAATGACACTTCATTTAAAGTTCAACAAGACCTTCACACTGTACTACTGACACTACTAACAGTAACAACAATTGTAAGGTAAAATTTAATAAGAATTTACTATGTGCTGGGCACTGGTCTAAATTGCACTCTGTTTTTCATCACTTAATCCTCACAATCTTCACAATCCTTTTTGTGAAGTATAGATTATCATATATCCATCTTATTGATATTTTACAGATGAAAAAAATAAAGCAGATTATGTTACTTGTCCCATTTGCACCCTAAGTTGATAGGCTGTTTAAATGAGTGTTTTGAGTGTTGTATCTTATCTAATGCTCCCACAATCAGAATTTGATTTCAGGAAATATGGCCTCAAAGTCTATCCTCTGCTCTACATGATACTTCTATACTAATTCATAATACCAGAATAATTGAGATTCCAAAATTTAGAAGAAAGTCAAATCAGTGTGTTTATTTCTGATAGTCCAGATATTCTTGGGAATCTGGAGGTGGGCTTTTGGGAAGTAATTAGAAGGTGGGAAGGATCCTTATAATGGGATTACGGTTTATATAAGAAGTACATAAGAAAGCCCTCTCTCTGAGTCACATGGGACAACAGAGAAGGTAGCTGTCTACAAGCCAGGGGGCAGGCCCTTGCTAGACATCAGATCAATCAGCACATTGATCCTGAAATTCCCAGGCTCCAGAGTTATGAAAACAAACAAACAACAACAACAAAAATCAACAACCATTCTTGAAACACACCTGTCTATAGTATTGTTGTTATAGTCCCCACAAGTGACTGACACAGAGGGTATTACAAAAGACTGTTTCTTCAGTTCTCCTTCCCCATCTTCATGCTTCTCTCAGTAGATAAGAATGTGTCATTTCACAGATAAAATAAAAGCTCTCTGGTAAGAATGGCCTTGACATCTCCTCCTCCCTCAGTACTCCAATGAACTTCATTATTGCCCATTTCTGTCTCTGATCTTATAGGAAATTGCAAACCCTCTTCATCAAGCAAGACTAAAATTTCAGACTGTCTTCTTGAACCTATTCCCATCTCCATGGTCTCAATTTTGTTAATTTGGCTCTCTCCCATCCCTTTCAAATCTCTCCCAATGCCATCATTTCTTTTCTTCCAATGGCCACATTAAATTTTATAGGGAAAAAACCTTCCACTCTATTTCACATCAGCAAGCATCTTGAAATTGTAGACTACATTACTCTGTCCATGTGTTTGCCTCCCATAAACCTTTTAATATATTAGGAATTTGGCTTCTGACTTCACCACTTTATGGGAACTGCTTTTTACCAAGATTGATATTATCTTCTAATCCCCCGGTTGCTTCTTAGTTCTCATCTACTTGACATCTCTGCTTCATTTGACTGTAAAAAAAAAAAAATCTGGTCTTGAAATGCTCCTCTTTTATTTTCTTATTCTACATAAGTATAGTACTCACATATTTGAAATATCTCAGAAGATCATTTCATTACCTTTTCCTCCTTCTCTACTCTTAACACAGCATTTCCTTGGTTCCATTCCTGACTTCCTTCTCACTCTAAGCAATCTTCTTGGATAAGTTCATTTAGAGTCATGATGTCATGCAAATTCATATGCTGCTTTGTTTCCAAATTTTTCTGAGATAATAATTTATCTATCCAACCTACTTTAGATATCTAAAGATATCAGTGTGCTTCACTTATTTATAATACCTTTTATTTTCTTATTCTATTCTTCCATATTAAAAACATCAATAAAAACAAAACCAAAACAAAAAATAACGTGAATGCACTCTGATGCACTGCAGGAGCATACTCCCTGAAAGCTGTTCTACTTATTACACCTTTTGCAGCATGAGTTCCTCATATTTCTATCTTAGCACAGCACCACAGTTTCACATGGAAAACCATGAAACCAAGCCATTTCAGCTCCTATAACTTGCCCTTTCCTGGTGGATTTTAACTTATTCCTTTGACTATGCTTGACTTTCACCTGTGTTGTGACACCTGTGTAAGTTTTCTAGTGCTTCGATAATATCACATAGGGACTTAATGAACACAGTTTATCATCTAACATTCTGTTGGTCAGAAATGTGACTGGTCCCACTAGGCTAAAATCAAGGTCTTGGTAGCTGCATTTATTTCTGGAGACTCCAGGGGAGAACTTATTTTCTTGCTCATTCTGGTTGTCACACAGTGGGCCTGAACTCTCATTTCCTTGCTGACTATCATCTCAGGACTGAATTTAGCTCACAGAGACTTCCCTCTTCCATACAGTCTTTGCACATAGCCCCAGAATGTTAGAACAGCTATGAGACACTAAACAGCTCTCATACTGCCATCCTTCTGTCAGGAAATACTCACTTTTAAGGACTCCTTTGATTAAAAGGTCCAACCCTCACAATCAAGGAAAATCTCCAGACCTCAAGTCCCATCTTCACTCATATTTGCAAGGTACTTTTGCCATATTAGGTAATTTATTGGCAGATACCAGGAATTAGAGCAAAGACATCTTGAAAGGGGCATTACTTTTGCCTACCACAGTCTGTCCTCTGGCATCCAAAGTTTTATACCTACTCCAAGTACATTTTACTCAAAGTCTTAACCTATTACATCATCCAGAATGGACCCACCATTTTACTCAGTTATCCTACTCCTTGGTTTAAAACCAAAGGACTTAAAACTAGCATACCACAGTAAAACAGCCACATCAATGTTTACAGCAGCTTAATTCTCAATAGCTAGACTGTGGAACCAACCTAGATGCCCTTCAACAGATGAATGGATAAAGAAACTGTGATATTTATACACAATGGAATACTACTAAGCCATAAAGAAGAATAATCTTATGGCATTTAGAGATAAATGGGTGGAACTGGCAACTATCATGATAAGTGAAATAAGCCAATCCCAAAAAAACAAAGGTTGAATGTTTTCCCTGATAAGTGTATGATGATATATAATCAGTTTGGGGGGTGGGAATGAGAGAAGAATGGAGGAACTTTAGATTATGAAGAGGGAAATGAGAGGGGGAGGGGTGGAGGTATGAAAAATGGTGGAATGAGACAGACAGCATTATCCTATGTACATGTATGATTACATGAATGGTATGAATGTACATCATACACAACCATAGAAATGAAAAGCTGTACCCCATTTGTGTACAATGAATCAAAATGAAGTCTGTAGAAATTTTAAAAAATGCAAAAACACAAAATTCAAAAATATCAGCTACATATACCTAATTAGTTCAAATCTGAATCTTACCATGTATGTCATCTAATTAGGAATTATGGTACCTCTGAGTAGAATACATCCTGTGGCACAATTCTTCTCTATATGTGAGTCTATGAACCTAAAGAAATAATTCATCTCCCCCCAAATCACTGGACAGGCTTAAGGTAGCAACTATAGTAATCCCAGTTCTACAAGAAAGGAAATGGAAGGAAAAAGGTTCATGGTCTCCAGCAAGTCTAAAAGCCAGCCAAAATTCCATTGTTTCTTAACTAGGAAACACATTTCTGTGACTTGTGTTGGTGCCCTCTGAACTAGTGACTTCAGGATCCAACTCATCCTTGCTTTATTCTGAAAGACAGTGTATGTTTTCAGTTAAGTGCTTAGCATTCTGCTTCCTATCCATACAGTTCTGGGGTTCTGATAGTCTGTCATTTCATACACTTTCTCCATTTTTTTCAATTCAATTTAGTAGGGCTTCTGATGATCTGACACATAAAAACTTTGTGAGATTCTTGTGAGTATTACATATATTCACTCAATTCATCAAGATTTTGGTCCACAGATCTTTCCTGAGCTATTTAGATTGTTGACATAAAACCCTTAAGCTTCCTGGATAATGTCTTATTTGATTGAAAAGATCTATGATTCAAACTGTCAATCTTTTCAAAGTCTTTGTGTTACTGCTTAGTGTGACACCTCTTGAACTTAGTGAAGCACTAGCAAAAGATTGTACATCACAACCTCAACCTTGTGTCTGAGGCTCCCTTTCTGGACATTACATATTTAACTTTTGAGCCTTCTGCTTTCTGGGTAGGTTGAAATTCCCCAAAACATCAAGTTCTGTTTGTTTTTGGGTTTCATGTTTATTCTATCAATTTATCTTATGCACATTTTGAGTAGTAAGAAGAAACCAAGCCCTATCTTCAATACTTCATTTGGAAATTTCCTCAACAATAGTACTCTTTTTCAGTACTATTTTTATTAGTATATCTACATCTCTCATTACACTTTGAACTCTCTCTGAGCAGGTGAGTCCTAGAGTTCTTTGTATGCCCAGCACCATAGCTTAATAAACACTTTTAAATGACACAAATATAATTTATTCAACAACTCCTCCTCTACTTCCATTCCCCTGTTGACTATGTAAGGCAAATATTACAATGAACAACAGTTTTAAAGATTATTCTCCAATTTGAGAGGTAAGCAAATAGCCCAAATTTGAAGTTACAATCCAGTCTATATTATTATTTTATTCAACTAATGTAAAATGATATGACAATGCTAATTGTTTTTCTTAAAAGTTCTACCTACTAATATAGCTATTATTTGTGGTGCTCATTATAATAAATGATGGATTACTAAATAGATTTATTCCTTCATTTCTTAACACCATTTTTGAAAGGATTCCAATTTTCAAATTCAGGAATAATGCAAAAATGAATGAGTTTTCTCTATTGAATTAACTTTCTACTCACTATCAAATAAAAACTTTATAATAATTCTCCCAAATCTCTCATCCCATAAATAATAAATTGTTTATTGAATAAAATAAGTCATATTGTTAAAGGCAATTGTGCCATTTTTAATGACAAAACTTCTCAAAAACTGGTATTAAATATTTTATTCATGCATATAGGACTCTTCATGTAAGTCAAAAAGATTCAGAAACAGATCAATTTTGATATTTATTTACTTGGGTCAAAGAAACAAAATCAGATAAAAAAGTTCTTTAAGTTACTGAAATGCTAAATATTGTGACAGAAGAGTCATGTTACTCATCGAATAAATAGTTAGAATGAGATTCGGGATAGTTTAACACACACCTAACCAAGAGCAGATAACCCAGATTTATGTATATATTTAAAAAGTTTTCCATCATGTAGAATTATTTAGTAAATAAAACTGTTTAAGATGAAATTATAGAAATTAGTCTTCACTCAAAATAATTTTCTTTACCTTAAAGTATAGCTTGAGAAAATAGTGGAAATAAACTGTCATTGAGGCTCCATTTTCAGTAACAGTATTTTTGAAGCATTTGAACATTAACTTCAAGTACCTTCCAGGATTACAATTTTATGTGTACTATTAAGAGTATACAAACTCATTTGAAAATTAAATACACACCTCCATAAAAGAATGACATTTTACTTCTCCTCTAGAAATTAAAAAATAATATTTTATATATAACTAAGTATGATTATTGATTAAAGTAATATAGCTTCATTTAATTGGTTTGCTTAATGCAAAATGCAGTGTGATTTTTATGTTACAATCTTTCTGTTAATCAACAAAGTTAATGATGTTTAGTGATTATATATACAGAAGCATTACACCATAGATGATGGTAATTAATAATAAAGTGGATATGCTATGATCCAAATCCAAAAAAAAGAAATTATGAAATAAAACAAAGAAAAATACTTTATGACGGACAAAAGGATTTAACCTTTCCTTAGAAACAGTTAAATGTGGAGAATTAAAAAAGAATAGCTACATTCAAAAGGATGTCTTTCCTGCTGCTGAATATGCTTCTCAGTTCAGAGGGGGTGGCATTCCATCCTACATCCCAGCTCCACTGCAATCTGTTCCTGACAGGACCATCCATCTGTTTAGCCTGAACAACCCTGCAGTTGCTTATGTGCTTATTCACAGATGTAAGTAGGAGGTTGACTACAGGTTTTCTGACTTATACTTGAAACCAAGCTAATGTGACACATTTGGAAGCATAGCTGCACATGTTCTGGTTTAATTGGGAAATCACTTCTTTGACTTTCAGAATAGCACAGAAGCAGAGACACTGAGTCTAAACAGACCTAGATTCTGAGCAGATCTGATGCTGCTTGAAGAAGGCTGGAGGTACAGTAAGAAAACAAGGGCTATCAAGAGGCAGACATGTCTCTGCAAGGGGTGAGCAGCTGGCATCCTTTGTAAGTTCTCTGCGAAGCATTGATGGGAGGTGGGAATCTTGGGAAGAGTCTGTTGGCTTACATGGTCTCTAAATGGTCCAAAATGTCCTGGTGGTACAAAGTAATTAGGGTCTCCTTTGTTTCCAGGAACAGTGATAGACACTCTTTTAAAATTTCTGTGATACTCTAGCTGCTTCTACATAACGTTTTTGGACCCTGTAATTATTTTCACAAATGGAATGGTATTTTTTTTTTTTTTTGGTTGGGAGTTTTACATGGTTGAAGTACAAATCAGACATTGGACTTCATTCATAGGGCTTTTCTAGATTTTAATCTATGCACCCTACAAGTCACACTGGACATGACACGATGATGACAAGTGCAAAATGTACTGAACAAGTGTCAAGCATTTAAAAGGGCTGCAGTTGTGAAGCAGCCCTGCAGCATGATTTATAATGATGCATTCTGCCTTCTCGAGTGTTTTGACTACTGGTATAATTGCTTTACAAGTGAAAACTAGCCTCCTCAGTTCTCAGACTTCTTGTAATCCAAGCATTTTACATCTCCAAATCTTCGCCTGTGCTGCTCTCTCCATACCTATTTTCTTTTCAGCTCAAATGCTGTGTACTTCATGAGGTATCCCTCAATGCACTCTGTCAATAATAATTACCTACTCCCATTGCACTTGTTTCCATCTGTTGCTATCATGAAACACAATTTTAATTAAGTCATTATTTTATATTTGTTTGTATTTTCTGGTGGGTGATAGTATTTGTATTTTTATGACCCTTTTTCTTAGTAAAGTATTTTAGAGAAAGTAGACTCTTGATAAATGCCTATCGGGTTGAATTTTTGAGTGTTCATGAAATGCAAGTTTCAGTAAATTCCTTATATAATTGTATCTAGATAATTCAGTTTAAAAGCTACTAGAATTCTTTAAATTCCTATAATACTTTGTATTAGCCTTTTCCTTTAGAGTTGAAAAATAGTTGTACAGTAAATATGCATGTGCAAATGTAAGAGTCTAGTAAGATATCCAAGCTGCTAAAGCTAGACTCGGTGACGAGTGGGTGTGATATGCAAGGTGACCTGGGAAGAGTTTAATGGATGATGGGTATGGGACTTCATGTTACTTAAGGCCATTACGATTTATATTTTTATAATTATTTTATATTTGTTAAGTATTTAGTGTTCTATGGATAGCTAATTCCTGCTAGGAGTTATTGTCTTCTCAGTAACATATATTGCTCTTGTGGAATGAAAGGAAATAAAACAAAAAGTGAATTAGCAGGTATTGTTAAGGAGGAATTTTCAAACTGAGTGGACCCAAGCAATACAGATAGTAACAATCCCTGTGGTTTTGATAAAGTCTGCTCGGTTACTGACCTTTGACATAGATTATAAAGCTAGTAAATTCTCTTTATGGCTTGTATACTTACTTTTCACACATACCATTTATTGTAATGGTTAAGAATATGTGAAGTGAGTAGAGCAGTTATTGTTACCAGCTTTCTATAAAGACCAGAGACTCAGATTGTGAGTAGAAGAATGTCTAACAACTATTTTATGGCAAACTTGACTTTTAAAATAGTATTTGTAGTACAAAGTCCACTATACTTTATCCTAAGACTTAACTGCAGTACCATAATGTAAATGTAAAACATAGTCAGCATTTTAAAATTATTGAATAGTTGCTATTCTAGACACAGAAAACAAAATAGCATTTCATTAAAACATTGGTATTAGAGAACCAGAATAATGTAGTATGTTGTTGATATTATATAATTGGCCTACTTTGACCTGTTTGTGGACTAAATAAAGGGAGGTAATCTCAAATAAAATTTGGCTTTACCAATCTAAGGAACCATTTTATAAACTAGCTATTCAAATCCAGTAAATTAAATTCTTTTATAATGACCTGTGTGGTTCTGTGCTCACAAAACCATCAAATTAAATCCTAACCACAGAAACACAGACAGCCCTGGCCTGGGCTCTGGAAACAAAACTATTTCTTATACAAAGGAATAAAAATATTAAATAAAGCAAAACAAAACAGCAGGTTCGGCAATATAACAATTTAACACAAATGTATCTTTATTCCTGGTTTGGCTCAGAATTTAATACTCCAGTTAAATTCAAGATGTTCCTGTTTTTATTAGTTCATGTTGATAGATATTTATATTGAACCTAGAGAAGTAGATGTAGCTGGTTTTGTGAATGACAGAAGTGGATTGTTCTACAGATACTCTGGAGTGAGTCTCAAGAATAGTCTGAGAAGAGAGAAGGAATAACTAACTATCAAGTGCATGCTTGACTCAAAGTTAAAAGAAATAGCAGTTATTTTAAATGATAGCATTAAATTAAAAGAATCTTTAGTAGGTTAAAATGTTGGGTATAACTAAAACATGTTTTGAGAGAGAGACTTAAAGTAATTACATACCTTGAAAATATAAAAAAACAATAGCTGATAGCTATCTTTTCTCTAGACATGCTTAACCAGTTTGTTCTTTGGCAGGGTCTAGTAGAAGGCAGTCTTCCCTTCATAAGTTTATGGATGACCTCTCAGGTGCCTTCTGCAAGTCCCGTTCTCCAAGTCTCTAACTCATGGGAGACTCATATCAGCCTTATGTCAAGCATAAAGTACTGTAGCCCTTAGCCCAGTGGAAGTAGAATGTGGGTTCCTCTTATCACCCCATCTATTACAGTTATTTTCACTTATCTGCATCTATAACATTGAATACTCTAACTGGAGGACAGTCAACTCACTCCTACCAAAGATGGAAAATGCTAGACCAGTACAGCAATCTAATTCACTTTATATAGGAGAAACAACACACAACACCACAACAATAAGAGACTATGCTATGGTATTAGGTGTTTTTCAAATCAAAATCTTACTTAAATGTACTAAAATGTAGTTATCTTACTCTTAGCAAGATAAATGTACTTTTAGGGGTTGGAAATCTTGAATCTGGACAATACTTATTTCAGAGGGTGTGTTATGTGAGAAATTAAAAAATAAAGTCCAAAAAGCAACAAATTAAGTATCAGGAAGTGACTGAATAGGTGGTGTTAACCTTGATAATACCTTAAATAAACATCCTCCATGGGACAAATATCACTTGTGATTCTCTTAGCAGTAGACCCATTGGCTATCTGATCTCTTCCATTTAGTGTGGAAAAAAATCTCAAATGAGGCTACATAAGCTTTTTCAGTAAAGCTTAATCTCTAATGTCACAGAGAAATGCTTCATTGAAATTAGGAAGTGAGAATGAGAATAGAAATCACTTGGGCAATTATGATTAAAAGATTTTTCCCTCCATATATTATAACCATTTTTATTTTTATTGTCTTCTGAGGCTTGGGTTCTCCTAGGAATTTCAACTAATTTTCCAAAAGAAGTTGTATATATTGGAATCAATTTTCCCAACTCTTTGGGAGAGATCTCTTTAGAGATAGAAAAACGACAAATTCTTAGCAATATGCATATTGAATCTGGGCAGAAACCAATATCCAACCATGGTGGCATATCTATCCTCCACCATGGTGAAAATGCAAGCCAATCCAATCAATTATCCTTTCATGCACAACAGTGATTTTACTGTCAGTTATCTTCTCTAATAGTATTTCCCCAATAGTATGCTCCCACGCTCCTCTACAACTTCAAGTTTTAAATAAACTTTTTCCTTCATCTTTTGCCTCCTCTAATTCACAGTCCTCCCTCAGAGTACCATAAGCCCTCTTACCTAACAGAGTTGAAATGAATCAGTCTCCCATTCAAATATACCACAGGGCCAGCCAGAGTTACTAGTACTACTGATATTAAATCAATATCACTTTTCTTCTTTATTTAATGAGACCCTTTATTCAGATTTATGAAATATAGCTTTAATGAATTCTAAAACTTCTTTCATTGTCATGTCTAATCTCCCAATTAATTTTTTCCCTGTATGGGAGAAGGAAGTAAGTCCCTACTCACAATCCTCTTGATGCCAGTTTTTACTACCATCAGGGAAATAGTCTAGCATTCATGGGGGAAATATACCCAACAACATAACTCTAAAGACCTACTTAACTCCAGGCTATATGGCAGACTCCATTTCACCAGCTTACTTCATAGACATACATTGGAACTCAGATGTACTGGGACTCATCCAATTTTTCCCTCTTAATCTCTGAGTTGAAAATGGTTATGCTCCCCTAGCTGACTTTCAAATCACATTGCAGCAAAATACTGCTTGGGAAAATGATATAGCTTATAAACTAATGGCACCATAAATTTATGGACTTGAATGTGGTTTAGCCATTGCTGCCCTGGAGAATAAAATACTTTCTGAGATTTTTGGCCAGTTTCCTTGTTTTATTCTTCAAAATATTTATTCCTAATCTTCCCAATCCCTAAAGCCACTCTATTCAATTGCCCTACTCTTCTCTTTCAATATGGCCTGCATATAGCTTTGTGGAAAACATTGATATATCTCAATTTTCCAAAGGTAGGAACCTTAGAAAAGGTATCCAAGCAGAATTCCAGGAAATGCTGGCTCATGCAGAATGCTTTGGAAGAATGTGATAGGGGAATGACAAGAAATTTGACTGGAATTTAATCCACATGGTGCCATTGGCAGGAGAACAGGGTAGAAGGCTGTGTTGGAAGCAAAGAAAGTAAATTGTAAATTGATGTTTTCACCATTCACACCTTTCATAAAGTAAATATTATCTTTTTGAATTTTTAGCTATCCCTATGTGCTAATTTATATAGATCCAAATAAAAGTGGATTAACAGCGTGAATGTTTTAGTAATAGAACAATGGGGGATGTCAGAACCACAATGATCAGTTTAAAGAGAGAGGAGGAAGAAAGGGAGGTAATTTATCAATTATATTATTTGAAGTCATTTTGGGTTATTCATTTAAAAGGTCAGTTTGCAAATTTACTTTGCAAATGGAACAAATTAGGAAAATGATAGATTGAGAGGAGATTACACATTGAAAGTTAGCATAGGGTTCCTGCCAGCAGGCCACTGACGAGACTGAATAGAATGGAATTAGGAAGTGATTTTTCAACTGTTAAATGGTAGCAGAACCGGTAAACATGTAAGCCTGTGTGGTTTGGAACTGAATTTCATGAATAGATTTTTTTTAAATGCTTAATTATTTCTCTTTTCGTTAATGCTGTGTTTCCAGAACCTGTACTGCTAGCAAATAATTCCTATTAATAGGGTTTCTGAAAGCATCTTTTAAATTACATTCCTTTTGAAGTTAAAATGATTATGTAAAAGAATTAGGAAACACTACTAAAACCACGTGCTTAAGTTTGGTTCCTTTCCTGATTTTTATTGGTTCATTATAAATATGCATACTAGTTGGATTGAGTATGCCTTATTTGTGATGCATTTCTTTTCTGTATTTAAGATATTTTCTTAGGAAAAGAAGAAAACTAATCAAAAAGCAATAAATTAACCAGTTTAGCCTAATATGTAATATCTAACAACATTGCTTTATGAAAATAAGATTAAAAATAGTTTGATCAATTGAAATATAGAGTGTTGTGCAGCATGGTTTATATCAGGAAGACAGAATAATAAAGCCATGTTGCTGTGATAGGGTAGCTTAGAATCTGATAAAGAGGGGTTTATTTATCTGAAAACATTTTAAACTAAAATGACACCAGTTAGATTTGCAAAACCATTTTTTATCTCATTTTCTCTACTAATGATTTTTTTGGTAAAATGCATATTACTTAAGAACGCCTGGAATAAACGAGTTCTTTTATTTTTCTTTAAGATGGTCTAGTAGATAGATCTTTTCATTATCATCTCTACAGCATTCATTCATCTATCTCCTAATAAGTGCACTTCAATTCTCTTTAAGGATCCAGACCTATCAAAAATTTTTTTTTTTTGTCCATGAACTTTATATGACATTGGTTTCCAAAATGATCACAAGATCCACAGTTGAAAAATTAGAGCATATCATTCTTTTAGCTATATTGATTGGATGAAAAATGTGTAGGGATAACTATTATGATTTAGAACAAATGATGATCAGTTTATGGACCGAACACAGTATGAACAGCAAGAGCCATTGATGCTTGAAGTAAGAAAATGTAGGCTGAACACTTCCTTGGTTTCAGTCATTTTGAGCTAGTTGCTGCTCCTTCTAAGAGAAAGTGATTGAACAAATACAGATGGCTGTATGAGAAATCTCTGATATACTACACATTTTAAACTATTATAGTCTTTAAATGAAAAAGGCTCAGTCTCTCTCACCTCTTTCCTTCATGGTATTTTTTATTAGTTAGGAGCATATAATAAAATATTTTAGATAATGGCTACTTCCTTTTCATGATATTTTCTTTTTGAAGTTGAATAAGATTTGTAAGTGAAAAGACAATATCTCAACTGAAGTGTTGTTTATTCTAAAACTGGTTATTTGGTGAATTCATCTCTTCAATTGATGAAATAGGGAATGCTGTGCAATATTTCAAATATCTAAATATTTCTTTGAGTAACGACAAGGAGAAACAGGAGAATATAGGTTCCATAATGAAACTGACTGTAAACTACCTGAACAATTTCTTAATCTACTCAAACTTTTTCGATAACCTTGAAGAAATGGAAATTGATCCCTCCTTGCACTGAAGCTTGGTCTTCAGACAAGACTTGAATGATTTTTTTTACAAGATAGAAAGTGATGAAAAGAAATCTTTATAACAAAGACTCCTCTGCCTGCACTTCAATTTTCTTCATATAGTAGAGAAGGAACTCTTGCTGTATTTCCATTAACTCATACTTGATAGACAGTAAGTTTCCTACTAAGTCCTTACATTAGCAATTGAACTTGAATCTTCCTCCCATTAGGATCTACTCATTCTTTTCCTTCAACTTTGTTACAACTGTTATCATGTCACTATTAGTGATAGAATTTAGTATTATACTACTCATTAACTGTGACATTCCCTTTTTATTTAAACTAATGATTCCATAAACTTATTAGGATGGTGTTAGAGACTATGTAGATTTAAGGTAAATATTAAACAATACTATTTTTTAATTTTATAGTCTTTATGAATAGAACACTAAATAAAATATATTTTTACTCTGCATTATGAAATTATAAAATATACTTATTAAAGAAAAAATGGAGCAGATAATTAATTAATAAGAACATAGGGATGTGATTTCTTTGGATTTAAATCCTAATTGTAACTTTGAACAAATTATTCCAAGTTCTTAGTTCTTAGTTTTCTTCATTTTAAAATGGGAATAATATTACTATTTAGATGTAATGATATAATTCATGCAGTTTATCAAAATGCTTAACATTAGTAAGCATTAAAATAATAAAAATGCCAATAATGTATTTTAGAGTTTTAATTAATATAAAATGTTTGAGCAGATTGACTTTGGACCTTGCTCCACTTAACTGTTTTTTAAAACCACACTTAAAATCTTCAATCTCTAATTTCTTCTTTTTATTTTTCTCAACTCAAATATAATAACAGTAGATGGTATATTTCATATGTAACAATAGAAATATCAGGTAGACTTTTTCATCTTTTCTTTGTGTATAAAAAGTTATTTTGGAAAGAGTGGTGAACAAATGATCTACGTAATCTCAGAAAGTAGTACAAATGTAGATTTTATTAAAGCAGTAGGTGAGCAATTTACTGGAGAGTAAAAGGGAAAAGTTAAGATAAAATGTGTACTAAGTAATAAAATTGACCCTTCAATACTCTTTTAGAGATTAGGACAATAAAAAGGCCTGAATCAACACATTCTGTGTACAGCACACCTCCTGGGAGATTTTTTTCTCATATGCACTATTAACAAATGTGTCAAATTGTTTTCATATTTATCTATAAAATTAATTTGTAATGAGACCCTCTTACTTTTGTTAGTTATATATTTTTAAAAATTTTAATTTATACATAATAACTACATATTTATGGGATACATGTGTGATATTTCAAAACATTCTTTCAGCATATGAATATTCCTTACACTTACACTAAACATTTTTAGATTATAAAATACATGAATATTTGTTTACTTGTCTACCTAATATATGCTGGATTTCCTATATTTGACGACAGGGAATAATGCTATGTCTTATTGCTTTTATTTGTCACTGAATATTTTTGCTCTTATTATTATTATTATTTTGAATATCAGCTCTAGTAACATGTAATTTACATATCATAGAATCAAACCATTTAAATTGTGTAATTAAGAAGTTTTTAGAATAGCCATATGCAACCTGCCTATCATTGCATGGTTGCATAAAGATGTTCTTCAAGGCCTGGAACATTTCCTTATAGTAAGACAAGAAGCCCTTGCCACCTGAGATGACCATATTACCTTGTTTGGAAATTTTTTTCTGCTCCAGGTTTGATGTGTACTTTTTAATTCTGCTTTAGCATGTGCATCATGTAACACCTGGGTAATTCCATTGTTGTATCAGATCAGTTCCTTGTGGAAGGAAATGTGGGACTTCCTCTGTAACACAAAAGGGGTGTGTGCAGAACATTTCTCTTCAGTGGCTGTTTGGGGAGACCTTTTGGCCATGGAGGAACAATTGGAATAGACACACTTAGCAGCATCTTCACATTGTTTTCCCATCCTAAAGAATAAGGACAACTATGGTGGGAAAGTCCACATGGAAACCATTAGAACAGTCTTTATTAGGGAAATCATAAATTAAATTAAAATTATATCACTGGAGGATTGAAGAGATTAATGTCCAAGGCTTGAAACATGCAGGAGTGGAGTTTCCCAGCATATTCCATTCAAGTCACCTGTTTGACCTGTGCAAAACACATATATTCTTGAAGATTAGCAGTGCATTACCATAAACTCAATCTAGTAATGACTCAAAATCCAATTGCTGCACTAAATGTAGTTTCATTGAATAAAAAATTAATACATCCCCTGATACGTGGTATGCAACTACTGATATGGCAAATTTCTTTTTCCTCTGCCAAACAAAGAGTTTTCTTTCAAGGTCAAAGTCAGCAATACACCTACAAAGTCCTACCACAGTGACATATTAGCTGTCCAGCCCTTTGCCACAGTTTCTTTCACAGAAATTATGATTACAATATCATTACAATGATGATATTGTCCTGATTGGGCCTAGTAAGCAAGAAGTAGCAACTACTCTAAACTTACTGATAAGACATTTGTGTGTCAGGAGATGAGAAATAAGTTCAACAAAAATTCAGGAGACTTTTCTTTCAGTGAATCTCTAGGAGTCCAAAGGTGTTGGGCATATTGAGACACTTTTCATAAAGTGAAGGACAAGTTGATGCATCTGGTCTCTCATAGAACAAAAAAGAGGCACAATGCCTAGAGGACTTCTTTGTATTTTGGAGGCAAATGTATTCCTTATTTTGTTGTGTCACCAAGTGACCCAAATAGCTGCTAGTTTTGAATGGGGCCTAGAACAAGCAAACAGGTCCAGAAATAGGTTGAAGGTGCTATGAAACCTAATCTGACACTTGGCTCATATAATTCAGCCAATCCAGTGATACTTGAAGTGTTAATGGCAGATAGGGATGCTGTTTGGACCATTTGGTAGACTTTGATAGGTGAATTGAAGTGCAGGTTCTCAGAATTTGGAATACCACACCATCTTCTCATAACTACTGCCCTTTGAGAAGAAGCTCTTGTCCTGCTACTGGGGACTTAGTAGAGACTGAAAATTTAACCATGAACCACTCACATACCATTTGTCCTGACTTACTTATCATGAATTTCATGCTAACTCATAAAACCATAACGTTTTGGCATGCATAGTAGCACCAATAGATCAAATGGAAGTAGCATGTGTAAGATAAGGTCTATGCAAGCCCTGAAGACAAAAGTTAAATGAGTGACCTAATATTAATTGGCCCTATTTCTGTTACACTATAGTCTCTCTCACAATCTTAACCTGTGGTCTTGTATGAAGTACTTTAAAAGCAGGAAAAAAAGACTAGGGCCAGATTTACAGATGGCTCTGTCCATTATGTAGGCTGTACCTGAAGTGAACAGCAGCAGCATTATATCCCATTACTTGGATATCCACGAGGGAGAGTAGGGAAGGGGAATCCTCCCAATAAACAAAATTTCTAGTAGTGTACTTGTCCTTTTAATCTAGAAGGAAAAAATGACAAATATGTTACTATTTACTGAGTAGTGACCTATGGCTAAAAGTTTGGCTGTGTGGTCAGGGATGTGGAAGGAACATGGCTAGAAAATTGGTGAGAAAGAAGCCTGGGGAATAGGTATGCTTCTCCTAAAGGGAGAAAAACATGAAGGTATATATTTCTCATATGAATGCTTACCAAAGGGTGACCAGAGCAGGAAGATTTTAATAATCAAGTAGATAGAATAACACACTCTGTGGATACCAGTTATCCCCTTGCCTCAGCCACCTTACCATCTTCCAGTTGGTCCATCAGCAATGTAGCCATGGTGGCAGGAATGGTGGTACATGAGCTGAACAACATAGCCTTCCAATCACCAAGGCTAACCTGACTACAACTATTGCTGAGCACCCAGTCTGCTAGCATCATAGGACAGCACTGAATCCTTTCTGGGGTGATCAGAGTGTTAGTTGGTAGTGGGTTGATTACATTGGATTGCTTTCATTATTGAATATGCTGCATTTTGTTTTCTCTCTCTCTCTTTTTGGTACTGGGAATTGAACCCGAGATGCTTAACCACTGAGCAAAATCCCCAGCCCTTTTTATTTTTTTATTTTAAGACAGGGTCTTGCTAAGTTGCTTAGGGCCTTGGCTAGGTAGCTGAGGCTGGCTTTAAACTTGCATTCCCCCTGCTTCAGCTTCCTGAACTGCTGGAATTACAGGCTGCATTTTGTTCTTATTGGAAGAGATGCTTATTCTGGTTATAGATTTGCCTCACTTATTCTGGTTATAGATTTGCCTCACTTGCGTGTAGTGCTTCTGCCAAAGTTACCATCCATGCACTTACAAAATGCCTATCCATCATGCAGGTATTCCACACAACATTGTTTCTGAACAAAGAACTACCTTCACAGCTAAAGTGCAACAGTAGGTTCATGCTAACAGAAGTCACTGACTTTATCATGTTCCACAACCTGGCCTAGCAATATATGATAACACATCCTTTGGGATTCTGACCAGTGGTCACCATCTACACATACTAATCAGTCATGTTATCATGAGGGTAAATACCCAATACTCTACAGTGCCCTGTGTTACTAAGCTATGATGCCTGGTAGGTTTAGGTGTATTAAATGCACTTTCTCTGTTTCTCTGTGTGTGTGTACCACACACTATTAGTTCTACTTCCTTGGAGAACCTTAATGCAGCACCTGTGGTGGGGATTTTATTTGACTCCCAAGAGCTATATATGCTTTCTTCTCTAAAATTCAGACTTCTACCATTTTTATTTAGGCATATTGCCTCCATTTTAAAGAGAAACTTTTCCAGCCTCCCTGGCATTATTAGTAGACTAATTACTGCCATTGGTATATGAATGAATGTAGAGTGCTATGTAGGATTTTGAGAGACCCTTCAGATAGCTAGAGCCCTTCAATCAGCCATTGTAGGAATTACTGCCAAACCCTAGGGCTTGCAGAGAGGTGAACTAGATGGCACCAGTCTCTGATGTCTTCACAGAGACACCAAATCAGTCTAAACAACATATGTGCATATTTCTTTCACCTCAAAAAGCAATTTTAGTCATATTTAAGTCACTCTTTTTATGGGGGTATCTATAATACTTTTATAAATGAGTAAGCATTTGGGCAAATATATCTAATACTCTTCTCTTTTATATCTAATAAAATAAGCTCTGGCTAGCTAAAAGGTTAAGTAGCAAAAGGACAGATTTCACTGATTTTATTCAAGTACAAAGACTTTTTATATACTTCTTCATTCTGTCCTTGATGGGTAGCAGCACACTGTATTTAGTTTTGTATTGATTCTTCTGTGCCTGAAGTGAGGTCTTGTCTATTAGGGAGTAAAGAGTGGGTAGGGAGGTGGGAGAATGAGAGAGAGAATGAGGAAGCTTTCATCAGGTGAATTAAGATAAAATGAAGCTCAATTTTCTTATCTTAAAAGGTTTCCCAAAATAAAAAAAAATGATTCTCACAGTAAGTTTTAGTCTAACAAGGTGCAAAAATCAACATCACATCTAAATTTGAAAATTGGACAACATGAGGGATTTGAGTCTTTTCCTCAGTGTTAATGTAATCAAGATTTTTCCTCTGCTACTACACTTACTTTACACAAATGACATCTTCTTTTATAATCTCAGCATATGCTGTACATTAATTACCCTAAGAACTCTGAGGATTAAGACTGGATCGTGCCAATCTTACTAATGTCTTGAAACATTTGCAAAACTGTAAGATGTATTGATTTTATATCCCTTATAAGTTATAAATGGACAATGAATATGAGAACAATATTGGATAAATTAGATACATGTTAATTGTGAGATTTAATGTAAATATATTCTGTTTTTAATTTTGACAAGTGTAAAAATAATTCAAGAACTACTTCTTGAGAGTCTACTATATGCTGGGGACTATTCTTGTAATTAAGGAAATAGACAATACTGCTATCCTATATACAATGCGTAGCTTATTGTCTTTTGGGTGACTTTTTGTTTGTCATTTATTTTTTATTTTAAAGTGATTATGGATTCATAAGTAATTGCAAAGAAATGTATGGGGAGATGTCAGGTACACATACTAGGCACTACTAATGTAAACAACTTCCACAATAAGAGCGCAATATCTGAACTAGGAAGCTGACATTGGTACAATTCATGGAATTTATTTGTATTTCCCAGGTGTATATATGCTGACTATAGTGAGTGTATGTATTTTCTTGAAATTTTGTCATGTGCAGTCTTCTTGTAACTATCATGACTTTCATGATACAGACTGCCGCATTATGAAATGGCTTCTTTATTTTATCCAAATACAAATACTACCAATTATACTAGTTTAATCCATGGAAACCACTAACCTGTTTTTTATTTGTATCATTTTATCATTTTGATAATGTTATAAAAATGGAATCATAGATGTGTAGCCATTGGAGATTGACTTTTTACAGTGAAGATAATTGTTCCAAGATTCACTTAAGTTTTTCTTTTCTTTTGAGTTTAAAAAAAATTGTTTTATTTATTTATTTTTTTCACATCAGTTTTTTATGTGTTGCTTTTAACCATAGATGACAGGAGAGTGTATTTTGACATATTATACATACATGCAGTGCAACCTATTACGATTTGATCCCATTCTTATGGTTGAACATGATGTGGATTTACATCGGTCATGTATTCATATATGAGCATATGAAAGTTACGTCTGATTCATTCTACTGTCTTTCCTATTCCCATTCTCCCTCCCTTTTCTTCATTTCCCTTTGTCTAATCTGATGAACTTCTATACTTCCTCTCCCTATCCTCCCTTGTTATGGGTTAGCCTCCACATATCAGAGAGAACTTCCAGCCTTTGGATTTTTTGGGACTGGCTTATTTCACTCAGCATGATATTCTCCAGTTCCATCCTTACCAGCAAATGCCATAATTTCATTCTTCTTTATGGCTGAATAATGTTCAATTGTATTTATATACCACATTTTCTTTATCCATTCATCTGTTGAAGGGCACCTAGTTGGTTCCATCGCTTGGCTATTGTGAATGCTATAAACATTGATGTGGCTGCCACACTGTTGTATGCTGATGTTTGAGTCCTTTGGGTATAAGCCAAAGAGTAGGATAATTGGGTCAAATAATGTTCCATTTCAAGTTTTTAAGGAAATTCCATACTACTTTGCAGAGTAGTTGCACCAATTTGCAGTCCCACCAACAATGTATGAGTAAACATTTTCCCCACATCTTCACCAAGATTTATTTTTACTTGTATTCTTGATAATTGCCATTCTGACTGGAGTGAGATGAAATCTCAGTGTAGTTTTGTTACGCATTCCTCTAATTGCTATGCATTTTTCATATATTTGTTGACCAATTATATTTCTTCTTCTGTGAAGTGCCTGTTCAGTTCCTTTGCCCATTTATCAATTGGTGGTTATTTGTTTTTTTGGTGTTAAGTTTTTTGAGTTCTTTGTATATCTTGGAGATTAATGTTCTATCTGAGATGCAGGTGATGAAGATGTTCTCTCATTCTGTAGGCTCTCTGTTAATGTTCTTGATTATTTCCTTTGCTGTGAAGAAACTTTTCAGTTTGATTTCATCCCATTTATTGATTCCTGATTTTACTTCTTGTTCTTTAGGAGTCTTATTGAGGAAGTCTGTTCCTGAGCTGATATGATGGTGACTTGGGCATACATTTTCTTGTGGTAGGCACAGGTCTCTGGTATAATGCTAAGGTCCTTTATCCATTCTGAGTTGAGTTTTGTGCAGGGTGAGAGATAGACTTTCAACTTCAATCTACATATGGATATCCAGTTTTCCCAGCACCATTTGTTGAAGAGGCTATCTTTTCTTCAATGTATGTTTATGTTTTTTTTATCAGTTATTTTATTTATCAATAGTATGCTTCTTTTAATTCCTAAGAAATAGGCCACAAGTGTTTTTGTACAAGTTTCTGTGTGAACTTAAGTTTTATTTCTCTGGGATAAAGCTGCTCTCAAGGGATCAATTGCCAAGTCTTATTTTGTTTTAAAAGAATTTTCTAAAGTGATCATATTGCTTTGCATTCTTACCAACAATGTGTGAGTGATTTAAGTCTTTCTGCTTTGTCATAATTTGGAGTTACCACATTTTGATTTTAGACATTCTGATGGATGTATATTAGTAGTATCTCATTTTAGCTTCAATTTGCATTTCCCTGATGGCAAATGATAGAGAAAATATTTTTGTGTTTGTTGTCTCTAAATGCTGTCCAGTACAATATCTGTTCATGTCTTTTGCTCATTTTCTATTTTTTTCTTATCAAAATTTTCTGTTTATAATCTAGATACAAGCACTTCATTAGATATATGATTTACAAATATTTATTTTCCCTGAGCCTATAATTTGACTCCTTATTCTTTTAATGGCTTGTTCTGCAGGGCGAGTTTTTAAAAAGGCTCTTTCAGTGAAGTCCAAGTTATTATCATTGCATACTCTTAATTGACTATCTACTAATTTGATTTAAGTTTCAATTGGGTATTTTCTATATAGTATGGTGAAAAATTGATAGTGCATGCAATATCAATTATTATCAATTACTTTTTCAAGGTAATTTGTGATTTTACAGTGGGAAACTTTTATGTATTACAAGAAACAATTTTGAATGTATCAGAACTTTTCTTAGAAAATAGGCCAACTTTCCCACTCCTCAGTAGCATCTGTGTTTTAATCTTTAGAAATTCCAACTTTTATACACATGGAAAATATTGAACCATTGTTTTGTTTTCAAAGATGAAGTAAACATCATTTTCTCCTAGTTATTCCATCTCCATCAGTATAAGTAACCTGTGAAGTATATAGTGTTTCCTGGTAGTTAATATCTAGAAATTCTTCAATTTATTGAAGGTAGGTTATATAATACTTATATATCCTCAAAAATATCATGTCAATGCAAATAATCTGTCATTTGATATGTGCTTCATTCATTCATTCATTCATTCATTCAATAAACCTATACTGAATGGCCACAAAATGTCAGGAAATGTTTTAAGACTCAGTGAATACATTGTTATAATATACATATGATAAAATATTTTTTAAAATATAATTTGAACCATATTATTAATGAAATATAAATATAATACATCACTTAGTAAGTTTTCCAGCTGGTTTGACCACTGAATTATAATTTTATGGAAAATTTTAAGTGTTATTTTTAATTATTTATATTGTTTCTATATAATCTCTGGCATATTCTCAGGTATTTATCTAGAATTTTGATATTTTATTTTTAGAGATGAATTTGCAGTGAGTCATGATATTTTCTCCTGAAGAATTGATGACTACTCTGTAGGAAATGTATGTATAATAACAAAAAATAAGCTACTAATTTTAGTAATATTCTTATCTTACTGAGTCAGCATCAGAACTCCTCAGGGATAATATGACTTCTATAGGAAACTTCAGAATATTTACAAATCACTTCTGATAAAATATGATGCATATGATATTGTCCTTATTGGAAGAACACTAATTCATCAAAAGAGTGCATAATGTAAAAAAGGATGCTTATGGTAAAACACTTTCTTTTAGTATTTTCTGGTTGTTTTGCTCTGAAACTAAATTTTAAAACAATTTGAATCTAAGTTTTCTATAATTCTTTGACAGATTTCTCTACATATGTCAGTTGATTCTTAAAAAATGTAATATCCTTGTTTCAAATACACATACTTCTTCAGATTCACCAAATGAATCCAACTGTATGTGTAAGTGAACCTTGGGCTGCCCTTTGTTATGAGCAAATGCAATTGGCAAATTCATCTTCTTTTGCCCATTAGCACGTACAGTCTCTGAGAAGGTTTCCAGCCAAGAAACTTACCAAAATATATTTTACCTATAGTTTCTCAAACTTACTAGATCACTTAACTTGCCTTCAGAGGCATGAAATTTTGTCACAAATTATGTATAATATTATTTTTAGCAATATAGTGAATATTTATGTATCTATTCATTTTCACGTATCTGCCATGGAAAGTTTAACAGTATTAACAACAAAGTTTAACATAGTATAGATAGCTCTACTTTGCCATATGCTAGAGACTATGCCAAGTGCTTTTAAAACATAATATCAATAAATGCTTCTATCAATTTTATGTCATACATACTCCTAGGATTCCCATTTTAGTGTTGTTGGAACTGCACTCTGCAGGTTGATTAAAGTTGTACAGTTCATAAATATAAATCCAAACCAAGTTAATTTAACACTAGAATGTGTACAATTCAGCAGATGTTGAAAACTAAAATATCTGGCTAATGACTAGAGAATATGAAATAGTACAGATTAAAGAAGCAAAAGAAGCAAACAATTCCAAAATGCCCTTCTGCCATGTTGAAGCAGTTTCTACTTCGCAACAGAAGCTGCCTTGTGGGAGCAATCCAACCCATTTTCTGAATATTCCAGGATAAAGCAGAAATTGGAAACTTGATATAGGAAGTAGGAAAAGCACTTGAGATAAAACTCAAAACAGCAACAAGAAAGGGTATTGATACATAACCTGCCAGAGAAGCCAAAGGAAGAATCTAAGGGAGAATAAAGGAAGGACATGAGCATCTCCACATAGAATATGAAGAGATGAGGAAAAGTTAGGGAGCCTCTGTGTAGAAAAAAATGGATTAGGATAAAACTTGAACTTTACTGAGAAATGAAAACCAAGAAGATTCAGAATGTTTTTTCTTAAAAAAACTCCAAAACCCAAACCAACCCACCCAACCAACCAAACAGAGCTTGTAGTAAAAAATTGTAATCAACAGCAGCACCTCACTTGCACAACTCCTGTGGGCATCAGTCAATGTGGGCAGTGCAATGTGGAGGTTCTATAAAAAGATTTTAGAACTGAAAAACAAAGCAGCTGAGGACACAGTTTGCACTGTGATAATACAACTCATTAACTCTATGGAAAACAAGTTGCTAGTTATGTGTATAATAACAAAGGGAAACAAAATACGTAGAAAAGAAATATGTTTAAGATGAGGCAAAAACATCTATTAGTTTGTAAATCTCAAAATAATAGATTAGAAGCCCCTGTTAGATGTGTTTAAATGACTTAATACTTGTTCAAAGCCTAAGCCTAGTTTGAAATGATATAAATGGCAAATGGTTTATGCAAATACACAGGAAGAATGAAGAAGGGTATAATATAATGTCGTCTATGTTCCCTTCTAGAAATTAATGATTCTTCAAACAGAAAGTGACTGGAGGTTTAAGAAAAATGATGGGCTGCAAAAGTTTTAGATATAGGAGCTTAAAGTACTAACTACTGAATAAAATGATTATGAAGAAATATTATTCTTTATTCCAGGAAACTGACTGATTATATGATGATATACTTGTGACCTGCAGCAGAAAATCAAAGCAAATCAATATGAAGTATCTTATGTCTTATGTGGCTTCTTATATTTGGCTTCTGTTCCTTCAAGTTTGTCCATTAAGTATTTATATGAAGGATCAGGCTTCATAATGAATTTCAACTGGTTGGAATTAAAGCTTTGTAAAGTTCCTTGGATTAAATATATTAAAGAATGTCTATGGGTGAATAATTTTTATAGATTTATTTATGACACTATTGTTTTACTGTAGGCATGAAATAATGATTGCAACAATCAGGCTGTAAAAATATTAAAATGAGATGTCATCAAAGGTTAGTAAGAGCAGCCCTGCTTTAAAATAGTGCTACGACTTCCAGAGTATCCCTGCGTCCACTCATTAAGAATTGACATGCTGTTTATTCTGCATTGTGTTAGAGTCATTTGAAAACACATCTGTTCTCTAACTTGCTAGAAGATCTCAAAAGAATTCGCCATTCTTTGTTCATCTCTTTCTATGCTAAGCCTATAAAATCACATTGAAAAAGTATCTAAGTTAAGCCGATTTCACTTGGTAATTCTTAGGTTGAGGTTGGAGTGCACATGTTCTGAGTAGAGGCTTATCTGAAATGACAAGAGTTAAGCAGACAATGAGATAGAAGATTCTATTCCACTGTTGTGTGATTTGGGGCAGGAAATTTCTTTGCTGGTGTTATTATTATCTCACCAACTTTCATTCTTAAAGTCCAAAGTTTATTCTGTAGACTCAATTCTTTCTTCTTAAAATTTGGATTTTTTTTAATTTTTTATTTATTTATTTATTTTTCTGCAGTGCTGGGGATTGAACCCAGGGCCTTGTGCTTGGGAGGCACGCACTCTACCAACTGAGTTATATCCCTAGCCCTTAATATTTGGATTTTAAAAAAATGATATTACAGATTTTATCTAACCAAAATTAGGTAAGAGATAAAAAAATTTCATTTCATTTGAGATTTTCCTCATTGTTTTGGAAGAAAGATGAAATTTTATGCCATGCCAGGGTTTTATGAGGGTGCTATGGCATCAAAGATTCTGGAAAACGGTCAGAGTGTTCCTCTGGGAAACTTACTTTCTTAAGATATGAATTGGACCCTAGCGTAGGACCTGACAGTAAAAAGCATCCTCTTTATTTGCCTGGATTTAATAGGTCCTTAGAAACTTTGTTTCTAAAGATGCATCTCTGTTCAATCTTATTGTATAATCCCTATTACCTCTATTTCTTTTTGAAAAATCTGCACCGCTTTACTTTTTTTTTTTAATTTGAGATAGAGTTTTGCTAAGTTCCTCAGCCTGGCCTCTAACTTGTGATCCTTGTGCCTCAGTATCCTTAGTTGCTGGAGTCAAAGGCATGGGCCACTGTACCTGGCTATTCATTAAAATTTTCTGTTGAAAGGTAGATAAAGCACCATGAAGGGCTTAGACATTTTTGACACCACATCTTAATAAAGTTTAATCATATTTTACAAAAATTAACATGAACATATCTGTGAACTTGTGATTCTAATAAATTCTTCATGTGCGGGTTAAAAAATATATCTCACAAAATTTTAAGAGTCTTCCAAGTTAATTGTATTAGCAGATAATGGAGGAGAATCTGCTAATACAATTAACTGACTGATGCTTTAACTGACTGAAACTTCTTCATGAAAACCCTACTTATTCTCCTTCCTTAATTTCTTTTTTCAACTTTAATCCATAAAGCATAGTTCATACAAGATCTTTAGTACTGGAATTTCTAAGAACCACCATGTTTCTATAGGAGTAAAGCTAGCTACTGAATGAAGCACATACATGTCAGAAATAAATACTTGATTATAGTTTGTCAGAAAGGAAATAGAAAAATCTGATGTTAGATCAATTAACAAACACATATGTATGTTGTTTTATACTGTTATAAAGAATTTCCTATATTTTAAAAGAAGAATTCCATTCTAAAGGCAATGATTGCCTTCTCAAGTGCAGTCATTGAATTTGCTGTTCTTAAAATGTTAACATAGGGGCTGGGACTATAGCTCAGTGGCAGAGTGCTTGGCTAGCATGTGTGAGGCACTGAGTTTGATCCTTAGCACCACATTAAAAAAAGAAGAAAACAACATAAAATAAAGGCATGTTGTCCATCTACAATTACAATTTTTTTTAAAAAGTTAACATCTGCTTTTCACAATGAAAAGAACCTTTATTTGGCCCTGAAATCTTCCATTAATCTTTAATAAATCATTTTATGTGTTTGTAAACATTTTTTCTCTATACATGACAGATGTGGGATAGATTTCAAATATATCAGCTCAAATACTCTTTTACCATTCAAAGGGTATTGCATATCGACTGTTCCCTTAAGCAAAGTAAGGAGAATCCCCACTATACATTCTCAGCCTGGAATTGTGAGTGCATTCCAATTGGGTATCCTGGGAGGAGATAGGTGAAATCTACATATGCACTGTACCCAGTGAAGGAGAAGAGGTTGTAGTGTTTAGCAACCATTGCTGTCCCCCTTATTGGTTAAGGTAAGCTTACTACTGCTACAATTCTAGGTAATATCTATGCATGACTTATGTGGACTTCTAATCATTTCAAAATATTTCTTGAGGCAATAGCAGGAAGATAAGGAAGTGATTCCTTGAGGGGGTATATAAGAACTAAGAGGAGAGTCAAAGGTAAGTATGAGGGAACTGTAGTATAGTCAGGAGGTTAAATATTCCCTAAGCTCAATGTTTTAAAGACTTGGTTCCCAAGATGGCACTCTTGGGAGGTGGTGGAACCTTTGAGAGATGGAGCATACAGAGGTATTTAGGTCATGGGGGAATGCCATCAGAGAATAGTTTATCTCTTTGCTTCCAATATTTGGTGGATTTGATTCACCATGTATTCCTACTACGATGTGCTATCTCCTGCAGGCCAAAGCAATGAGGCCAATCTATCATGGACTGGAACCTCCAAAACTGTGAACAAAAATAAATTTTTTTTCACTATCAGTTGATTATCTCAAGTTTTAGTATAGTGATAGAAAGCTGATGAACATAACCTAAAAATGTCTTTTTCCTCCCCTACTCAGCAGTTGTCTTAGCCATGTGCCTTACAGTGACAGAATACCATAGACTGGGTAATTTATAAACAACAGCTTCTCACAGTTCTCAAGTCTGCAAAGTCCAAGATCAAGGCACCTGCAGTTTAAATTCTGGTAAGAGATGTTTTCGATTTCCAAAATGGTGTCTTACTGCTGCTTCCTCCAGAGATGAATGCTTTGTCCTCGAATGCTATAAAGGATAGAAGGTAATGAACCTAATCCTTCAAACTCTTTTTATGAGGACCCTAATCCCATCCACAAGAGCTCTTACCTCATGATTTAATTGCCTTCTAATGGTTCTACCCCTTACTATCACACTGGCAATTAAGTTTCAACATGGAATTCAGGGCTACATTCAGACCATAACACTAATCATCTGTTCTAGTGGCACAGGTGGCTCCTAATAGGCCACCTGTGTTCCTTTATTCTGCCAAAAAAATAGATTTTTGATATCTAAATTGTACAAATCTAGAAAAATCGAATCTTTCCTTTATCACTTCAGTTCAAATACATACAATCTCTCATATGGGCTAACAAAATAGTCCCCAAATTAGTTTCTACCTGTAGTCTCCCTTTTATTTGTACAGCAGTAGTCAAAGTTCTAACTCTTCTCCACCTCACTTCTGTCATTAGCAGAACTAGTTTTAACATCATAAAGAATACTCTTATCAACACCATAACTGCATTGTTCTTTGATGAAGACATCAAATGCATTGATCCTTTCCTCTACTATTCTTCAGTATGTCTCTTTTATGACCACCTCAGTAGCTGATAATTATCTGAAACTTCACATGGTATAAAGTTAAATTCTAATATATGACTTTCTCCCCAAACTTCTTCACATATAGTTCATTTCCAAAGTCTCTTCGTTTAACTCACTTAGAATACAGTTTCCTGGCTTCTCTTTTTTCTACAGTCACTTCTAATACTCATTTTCTTTCTAATATAGCCTGTACTAATGACAAGACATATAAACGAGCACTTTCAATACCCTGGCTGTAGGATCATTCATTCATTCATTGTTCATTCATTCATCCATTAACATTACAAGTCACTGTGCCAGAAACTGGGAATACAAATATAAATGCAAATTTATTCCTGTCTTCAAGGTACTCATGGTCCAGGAGAGGCAGAAGAAATAGAATTCATCAACAGACAACATCAATAACATACAGAGAAATACCAACAGCATGAATTTGAGCTCTAATGCATATCCAGCCTGGTGGAATCATGGAAGAATTCCTATAAGTGGCATTCAGTGAGCTGGATTATGAATAATAAATCAAAGTCAGTCAGCCATGGAGCAGGGTGAGGATATTCTAGTTGAAGTACACAGCATTAATGAAGACAGAAGTTATACTGTATTGTATGCAGATAATTATAAGCACTTCACTATTTCTGATACATTAGTTGAGAAAAAACTAACCAGAGATAGAGAAATAATAACCTTATGGAGCATTTCTGCATCATGCCACAAGACTAGGACATCAACTTTTAGGTGATTTTCTACTACTATTTTATTTTTTATTTCCTAAACATTTCACCAAAATTCTTCTTAAAAACATTTTCATGGGAATACTCCTGATGGTGGAGCACATCTAGGCAGCAACCCTCAACTCTTCTACAACCTAGAAACAAAGTAGTGAAAGAACAGCTGATTAGAAAGATGCAGGGACTCAGAGAAGGCATTTCCTGGGGGTAAACCCAGGCAGCTAGCAGAGAAACTCATACATGCACAATGTAGTGTACTCCACAAAGGGATTACAGAGGAGTGTCCCACAGACACCAGTCATTGCACAGTGTGCGCAAATATAAGTCCATCGACATAAGACTTGGGTACTCCAGAGGGGGCAGCAGCACTACACCCCCCACAGACCACATCACCACATCACAGTACCACATCAGCCAGGCTACAATAACTCTACCTCAGACCACCACACCCTGCACACTATGAAAAATACATGGAAGAGTCCATAGTTGATTAGACTTCACTAGATACGTGGAGCTGTTCTTCAGCAGGGAATACAATGCACCCCCTACCTGGAAAGCTTCCAACTCACAGATGTTTAGGGATCATTTCTTCTGATGACCAAAAAGCTAGTAGGTACCAGGACATACCAAAGATCAGAGGGAGCCTCCTAGAATTTTATCAGAGGTGAATTGGTGTGATCACTGTCTCCACACTCAGGGAAACTTAAAGGGAAAGCTGAGGAGTGATGAGCATCTGCTACAGGTCACAAATCCTGATGATATCCAAATCAGGAAGGTTCAAAAAGAAATCTCCCCATCTCAAATAGTTTGGCAATTTGAATATCATAAATACCTGTATTGTCAGTTTTGATTTTACAGATATTTTTACCTTATGTGTTGAATCAACACTTCTCTTATTATTTAAAATTGCAGCCCTCAACCCAATTGACTGTATTTCTTCTATTGTTTTAAAACATTAACTGCATTCATTATTTCTATCTATCATTTCCTGGCTCAGGTTCACACTAGCTGCTCTTAGTCTTCTTTTTCCGTCTGCATTACCTGCTTCTGCCTCAAATCTATCATCCCCCTTCCACTTTTTTTCTTGTTTTTTTTTTACTTTAGCTGTATTATTTTTTATTTTCTCTTTCATTCCCTTTGTTCATTTTTCTCTTTTCACCTTTTTAGCCCCTATGTAGCTTAAGAATGATTTTACCATCCTTAATATCTAATTTCTCAAACTATTCAAGAACATTACTACAATTTTATACATGGATTAGTGGGATTGTGGAGAACATTTTCAATTCAATTTTTCATAAGGGTTTTTAGTACATGACTTTGCTCTGAAATTATTGCACTTAATAGGGTTTAGTATCTTCTCTCAAAGCAGTGCTGCATATCAGGCATAGCAGAGGGTACATGTTCAGTGGAAGTATCAATGATTGTATGTTTGCCCAGCTTGAGGCACTTAAGAGAAAGAACTCACTAAATAGTTTCTTTATCAAAGTAGAAAAGATAATAATTTCAGCAGATGGGTAGAAACACAAACAATGTGAAAAAGCAAGGGAACTAGTCATCTTAAACAGCCCACAACACTTCAACAACTAATCTAATTGATATAATAATGGAGAAATTGTCAGATAAGGAATTTAGAAAGTTTATAGTTAAAATGTTTAGTGAACTAAAATAATGTATCAGAAATAAACTTAGAAAGCACAGGATGAGGAAGAACATTTCAATAAAGAGATAAAGATTTTTTTTAATTTATTTATTTTGATTCATTGTACACAAATGGAGTACAGCTGTTGTTTCTCTGGTTGTACATAAAGTAGAGTCACACCATCTGTACATTCATACATGTACACAGGGCAATGATGTCTGTCTCATTCTGTTATTATTCTTACCCCCTCAACCCAAACCTGCCCCTCCCTTCCCTCTATGCAATCTATCCTGCCTCCATTCTTGCCTCCCTTCCACATTATGCATCATCATTCACTTATCAGAGAGATCATTGGGCCTTTGGATTTTGGGAATTGGCTAATCTCACTTAGCATGACAGTCTCCAACATCATCCATTTACCTGCAAATGCCATAATTTTATTCTTGAGATAAAGATTTTTCAAAGAACCAAACAGAAAACCTGGAAAAGAAAGGCTATATGCCTCAAATTAAAAATTCAATGGGAAGCATCACAAATAGGCTAATCCACAAAGAAGACTTCAAAAATAAAGGTATAATATTAGAAATAAAATCAACAATAAATAAAAGATGTTAAGAGAACATAACCAGAAATTTTAAGAAATCTGGTATAACATTAAGAGAGCAATTCTAAAAATCATTGACACAGGAAAAGGCACTGAGGTACAAACTAAAGGAATGAACAATTTTTTTCAATGAAATAATGTCAGAATATTTTTCAAACCTTAGGAATGAGATAAAAATCAACAGGAAGTATTTACAACCCAAGATAGGCAAAACAAAAAAAGATCCTCTCTAAGACACATTATAATCAAAATGTCTAATATGCAGAATAAGGGTAAAATTTTAAAAGTTGCAAGAGAAAAATGGCAGGTCATATTTGGAAGTAAAACAATAAGCTATTCTGCAGATACTTCAGCACAGACTCTGAAAGCTGGGAGGGTTTGGAATAATATACAACAAGCTATGAAAGATAAAGGATGCCAACTAAGATTACTATGTCTAGCAAAGCTATCTTTCAGAATTAAAGATGAAATAAAAACTTTTTATGATAAGCAGAAACTAAAAGAATTTGTAATCATTAAGTCAGCATTACAAAACATACTGAATGAAATATTATAAGCATTTCACCCAAAGAATAATCAGTTAAAGGGGAATCAAGTCCAAATTAAATAATAGAAATGAATCAAAATAGTAGGAAATAATAATGCTGAATGTAAATGGTCTAAACTCTGCAATCAAAAGACAAAGATTAGGAGAGTGAATTAAAAAAAGAGATTCAAACCTATAGTATTTGCAAGAGACTCACCTTAGAGGCAAAGACATTCACAGACTGAAGATGAAATGATAAAAATATATGTGCCATTCTAATGTAGAGTGAAAGCAAGCAGAAGTAGATACTTTCATATCTGATTAAGTAAACTTCAAGTCAGAATTATTCAGAACAGATAAAGGCAGTTACTTCATACTGGTTAAAGGAACCATTCAACAAAACGATATAATGATTGAAATGTTTATGCCCAAGCATTATTTTACCTATGTACATAAAACAAACCCTACTCAACATAAAGAATCAAATCAACTCCAATACAATAATATTTGGTAATTTCAACACACATTTCTCACCAATAGGTCATCCAGACATAAATTCAGTAAAGACTCTTAAAAATAAAAAATAAAAGTAAAAAATACTGTTAATCAAACAGACCTAAAAGATACCTATCAACAACTAAATTCATTTTTTTCTCAGCCACACATGGAACTGCCTCTAAAATAGACCATGTTTTAGGATGCAAAACAAGTCTTAGCCAATAAAAAATTAGAAATATTTTAATTTTATTTTTATGTGTTATTTTTGGATATACATGACAGTAGAGTGTATTTTGACATACATACATCGAGTATAAATTATTCTAATTATGATCCCATTCTTGCGGCCTATATGATGTGGAGTTTCACTGATTGTGTATTTATATGTCAACATAGGAAAGTTATATCTGATTCATTCTACTGTCTTTCCTATTCCCATCCCCTTCCCTTTATTTCCCTTTGTCTAATCCACTGAACTTCTCTCCTCCTTCCACCCTTGTTGTATGTAAGCATCTGCATAAGCCACATCAATGCTTACAGAAAGAACTTCTTTCATCCTATTAAATCACAATAGAATAGAATAAGAGATCAACAAAGAGATAAAAAACAAATTATATTAATATGGAGATTAAATTAATATGCTTTTCTTCTAGGAATTGTCCTAGAAGAAATGGAGAAATAAAAAACTCTTAGAAATAAATGGGAACAGAGAAACAACATATTGAAATCTTTGGGACAGTGTGAAGGCAGTTCTAAAAGAAAAGTTTATAGTATTGAGGGCCTACATAAAAAAAAAGAGGAAAAAAAAAAAAAAAATCCCAAGTAAGTAATCTAATGTTATATCTAATGTTGTACATTAAGGCTTTTGAAAAGCAAGAACAAACCCATTCCAAAATCAATAGAAGACAGGAAATATTTAAGATCAGAACCAAAATTAATAAAACTGAGAATAAAAAAATACAGAGTATCAATGCAACAAAGAGCTGATTCTTTGAAAAGATAAAGAAGTTGGATAAACCATTGCAAAACTAACCAAAAGAAAGAGAATACCCAAATCAACCGAATAAGACATGAAAAATATCACCATTGACAATTCTTAAATCCAGAGGAACATTAGGAAGTATTCTGAAAATGTATGCTCCAATAAACTGGAAAATATAGAAGATATTGATGAACTTTGAGACACACACACATGATCTACCCACATTAAACCGAGAGGATATAGAACCAGACCAATATCAAACAATGATAATGGAATAGGAATTAAAGAACTTCCAATAAAGAAAAGCCCAGGACCAGATGGATTCTCAGCCAAGTTCTAACAGACCTCTAAAGAAGAACTAATGTCAATCTTTCTCAAATTATTCCATGAAACAGAATGGGAGGGAACACTCCCAAATTCATTCTATGAAGACATCATCACTCTGATACCAAAACCAAAGACACATCAACGAAAGACAACAGAGGACCAGATGGTTGCTCTCTGCCGGGGAAGCTGTAAAATGGCGCCTAAGGCCCTGAGCTCCCCACTGGAGCTGGCCACTCCAGCCCCTCCATGCTGGAGCTCTCCAGGAGCCACTGCACAATGTGATGCATCCTCTGAGAGAGAAATTAGGAAAACTATACAATTCACAATAGCCTCTAAAAAAATAAAATGCTTGGGAATCAATCTAACAAAAGAGGTGAAAGACCTCTACAATGAAAACTACAGAACACTAAAGAATGAAATTAAAGAAAGTCTGAGAAGATGGAAAGATCTCCCATGTTCTTGCATAGGCAGAATTAATATAGTCAAAATGGCCATACTACCAAAAGCACTATACAAATTCAATGCAATTCCAATTAAAATCCCAATGATGGACCTCATAGAATTAGAACAAGCAATCATGAAATTCATTTGGAGGAATAAGAGACCCAGAATAGCCAAAACAATTCTTAGCAAGAAGAGCAAAGCAGGGGGTATCACAATACCAGACCTTCAACTATACTACAGAGCAATAGTAACAAAAACAGCATGGTATTGGCACCAAAATAGACAGGTAGATCAATGGTACAGAATAGAGGACACAGAGACAAACCCACATAAATACAGGTATCTCATACATGACAAAGGAGCCAAAAACATGCAATGGAGAAAAGGTAGCCTCTTCAACAAATGATGCTGGGAAAACTGGAAATCCATATGCACCAAAATGAAACTAAACCCATATCTTTCACCCTGTGCAAAACTCAACTCAAAATGGATCAAGGACCTGGGAATTAGACCAGAGACCCTGCACCTAATAGAAGTGAAAATAGGTCCAAATTTTCATCATGTTGGCCTAGGACCAGATTTCCTTAACATGACTCACAAAGTGCAAGAAATAAAAGCAGGAATCAATGATTGGGATAGAGTCAAACTAAAAAGCTTTTCCTCAGCAAAGGAAACAATCAGGAATGTGAAGAGAGAGCCTTCAGAGTGGGAGAAAATCTTTGAGACACAGAATTCAGATAGAGAACTAATCTCCAGCTTCTACCAAGTACTCAAAAATTTTTACACCAAGAACACTAATAACCCAATCAATAAATGGGCCAAAGAAATGAACACTTTACAGAGGAAGATCTACAAGCAATCAACAGATTTATGAAAAAATGTTCAACATTCCTAGTTATAAGAGAAATGCAAATCAAAACTACCTTAAGATTTTATCTTACCCCAATTAGAATGTCTTTTATTAAGAATACAGGCAACAACAGGTGTTGGCAAGGATGTGGGGAAAAGGGTACACTTATACATTGCTGGTGGGATTGCAAGTTGGTGCAGCCACTCTGGAAAGCAGTGTGGAGATTCCATAGAAAACTTGGAATGGATCCACCATTTGACCCCGCTATCCCACTCCTTGGCCTATACCCAAAGGACTTAAAATCAGATTAGTACAGTGATGCAGCCACATCAATGTTCATAGCTGCTCAATTCACAATAGCTAGATTGTGGATCCAACCTAGATGCCCTTCAATAGATGAATGGATAAAGAAACTGTGGTATATATACACAATGGAATATTACTCAGCCATAAAGAAGAATAAGATTATGGCATTTGTAGGTAAATGGATGATGTTGGAGACTGTTATGCTAAGTGAGATTAGCCAATCCCCAAAATCCAAGGGCCGAATGGTTTCTCTGATAAGTGAATGATGATGCATAATGCAGGGTGGAAGAGTGGCAAGAATGGAGGAAAGATAGCACAGAGGGAAGGGAGGGGTGGGGTCAGGGTGGGGGGGTAATAATAACAGAATGTGTGACAGACATCATTGCCCTGTGTACATGTATGAATGCACAGATGGTGTGACTCCACTTTTTTGTACAACCAGAGAAACAATAGCTGCACTCCATTTGTGTTCAATGAATCAAAAATAAAAAAAAATAAAATAAAAAACCAGAAGACCAGTATCTCTGATAACACAGATGCAAAAATCCATGATAAAATGAAAGCAAACTGCATTAAAAAGCACATTAAGAGGATTGTACACCGTGATCAAGTGGGTTTCACCTAAGTATGTAAGGTTGGTTTAACATGCACAAATCAATAATTGCAAGTTACCACATAAATTGAACTAAAAGACAAGAATCATATGATCATCTCAATGAATGCTAGAAAAAACCCATGAACCATGATCAGGTGTGATATGGATCACTTCCAGCCACACTTATTAAAGGCTATGGTTCCATCTTCAATATCTTCATCATTTCAAAGTCATCTTCACATGCTCATATCATGGGATGGAGTGAGCTGAAATCCTTTGGTAACTGGATAGGAGAGTCCCTCATGGCTGGCTTAGAACTTCATATCAGAAATTGTCAAGCCTGGCATGGTGTCACATACCTGTAATCCTAGAAACTCGGGAGGCTGAGGCAGGAAGATCACAAGCTTGAGGCCAGACTTAGCATCTTTGCAAGAGTCTGAATTTAAGAGTGATCCTGCCTCACAAAAAATAGATTCAAAGGAGTAGGTATGTAGGTTGGTGATAAATTACTCCTGGGTTCAATCCCCAATACCAACAAAAATAATGAAATAAATAAATAGTGAAGCATCAACTATTATTATGCACATTATACACTTTATAACTTGAAAAAAATCAACGATTTACATAATGAAATATATAGAATTTTGGAGTCATTACATTCAGGGTTAACATGGAGAATGAAATACAAACCTGATATTAGGCTTAACTTTGAAATAGAGACATCATATATAATAATTGTGGCTGAAGTGGTTGATATATTTTTCACTTTGTTAAAATTATTATGGTTGGTGTTAAAATGTTCATTATGTGTTAATCCCCACAAGAAAAAGTAATATTCTATGCTTACTATATATGCTTAAGAACAATGTATGGTGGTTGCTATTTCTTTATGTTTATCACTAAATTTCAGTGTTCATTTTAATAGTTAACATTTAAACATGGGTCAGCTAGAGAATTAAATAAATAACATATATTGCAAATTTATAGCATTGAGCAAAGGGTTGCACAACATTTAAAGGTATAGTTAATCAGGTTACTAGAGTTTAAAACAATTGTGTTGGAAAATTTAATTATTTATGATCTTATAGCATAAGAAAATTTATTTAATTAATTCACATGTATATTTTCTTGCATTTCAAGATGCCCTACACAAATGAAGTTCCATCCCTCTGGAATATCCTCTGGAAGTCTTAGTTCATGTAGATGTAGTTCTCTATTAAGAATTGTTTCCTATTATGGAAACTTATGCATTTTAAAGGTCATTTTTACTGAAAATATGAGTTGAGAAGTTTGCATAAAATCTACCAAAGAGAGAGCATTATGTATGCAGAAAAATATGAACATAAGAATCAGAAAGTAAGAATCATTTTAAAAGACATACCCACATAAATGGAATCCATTGTGGTAGGAAGGCAGTCTTGCTTGCTGTGACTCTCACAAAAATATAAAATGATGTAAAACGATTGTATAAGTTGCTGATAAGAATTCTGAATATAAAAATACAAGTAAAAATAATGTGTCAAAGAAATTCAAATTATATTTTTATCTAATAAGAAAATGGAATTAGATATGTTGTGCTTTTGCAGCGTCACCCATGGTTAATAGTTTTTAACATAAAATGAGGCTTTTTATAGTATAAATCAAAATGTACAGTTATGCTATTGTGTCTATGGTTTGTGAATAACTGATATTTTAAATTTCTTAAATTCAAAAAACCCTATCAGTATGCCAAAATTTCTTAAATTCAAAAAACCCTATCAGTATGCCAAAATGCCATCATTTTGATCAACCAAATGAGGCAGATGGCTTTGCTAGAAGATAGAAGACTATTAAAATCAAAGAAGAAGGTAGGTAGTAAAAAACAAAATCAACAACAACAACAACAGTGGCAAATATTGGCAGTGGTTGTTCTGGATGGCTTCATGTATCCCTTTCAGAAATAGTTAGGAACAACTTTTTTGCTATTCCTTATTATATGTCATACCTTTTGTTCAATATTTTAATAACAGAATCTAGTTTAATCCATGTAACGACTTCCTAGAATAGACACTATTTTATTTCTATTTTTCAGGTTAAAGAAAACTGGTTCAATTTGAACTTGCGTCAGTCTGATTATAGAGTTAGGGTCTTACTAGAATACTTGGCTATTTTACGGCTCCATGTTGGTCTTCAGGTGGGACAAATATATTGCATCTGTAACACCACCAACTTAATTTTATTTTAAAGAAGAGAACAAACCTTCTGTTTGATAGGTAATTTCTTGCAGGTTCATTTCTAAATCATGAATTTTTTGAAAGACTTAGTATCATCTCAAGGATGAACCCATAGACATGAGTGACACAGAAAGCTTTGGGATCCTAAGAATCTTAGTATTATTTTATATCACTCATAGGAAACACACTATTTTTATCCTAGTTTTACAGATAATGAAAATGCAGAGAGGTTAAGAGATAAACCTATTATTACAGTACAAGTAAGTTTGGGGAGAAACCATAATCACTTTGCCTGATACCCTTGTGTCTATTTTATAGCACAATTTTCTAGGATTTAGAAAGTTTGGTCATGAAGTGGACTTAATATGATATTAAACATAAGCCTACAAATGATATTAAGCACTAACATTTTAATAAAATTTTCTTTAGTTTTCATATACTTAAAACTTTCAATACTCTTCCTGGCTAGGACATGCAGATATAACAATGCATGTCCAAAATGCCCAAAATTCTTATGTGACTATTTTTTTCTACTGAAATTTGGGGTATAGTAGAAACTTGTACCCAAACATAATTTCCTCAGACCTGTCCAGGACAAAATTATAACTACTCCTCATGTGACATATATACTCTTGAAACAATATGTTGTTCTGAAAATTTGGGGTTTACCTAGGAATTTATTTTGTGCTTTATAAGTTGTTTATTCTAATAAACAGAATTTTATTTATTATTATTCTTTAAGGGACATAGTAAGTAGGTTATCCTCTAAGATATATCAGTAAACTTTTCCAGAGTACACACTATCTGAAAGTAATTTTTTGATGAATAGAATTAGTTTTCATTTTAGTCCACAAACTGAAGTCTTTGAAAATAAATCAGATAATATAGTACAAATATGTCTTATCTTTTTTATATTCCTAAAGCTGATTTTTTCTCTCTACTAAAAGTCATATTATTGATACTTTTGATGGTGAAAATATATCAGATAATCACATAATGCATCAGAAAATAATTTTACTTTATCATCATCACAAGTTCAAACCTTACTGAGGATGATTTTATCCAGTTCCCCATATCACTTTTTTCAGTTTTCCTTTATTTTCAACCTTATTCTTTTTGTGGATGATGGATGACATTATGGATATTGTCATTAAGGAAGAGAAAAAGCAAAAGACAGTAACATGATCCTTTTTTATATTGTGTACTTATGTTCAGTAATCTCCAGGCCATGTAATCCTAGGATGATTAATATTCAAGTGAAAATGACAATTATAAAAATTAAAAATTTAACCTCCTGCTATTTTTTTCCTAAGGAATTATGGAAAAATCTATAGGGTATTATACATGTTTTATGATGTAATTCTCACCAAGACCTCTTGGGAGTTTCTATTTACTTTTGAATTTAATAAGTATACTCAACTGGAATTGTCTTGAGTTATATTAACTAAGCTTAGAGGACAGAATAGATGACCTTTCTTACATATATTCCTTCTAGTATCTTTGGAAGATCTCAAAACATATATGTATTTTTTTAAATTACATTTCCTCATCAATCAGTATATACAATCATTTTTTTCATCCTGCATTCCATTTTGTGATTAAATAATGAACCATGATCTTCACCTCTGAAATTTTTCTTCTCTATATTATGCATCAATTACATTATTTTCAAAAACATTTACATATTGATTTTTTCTAAGAAATAACTTTATTCATAGTTGTCCTTAGTTTCCAGTTTGAAATAAGGGCTTTCCCAATGTTGGGTTGTTTGTGTCATGAACTTGTAAGGCCCATATCACAATGAGACTTCTGACAAGGACCCCGAGGGACCAGCAATTCCACAGGGGAGATAAAATTTACACATGCTAGCTTATTTTTCAATTTTTATCTAATAGCATGCACTTATGAAATACAAACTGCTATAGACATTGGAAAATGAAGTTGAATAGTGATGGCATTGAGCAAATGAAAAAAACCATCATATAAATATGATCAAAGTTTTTAACCTTGTGGTTCAGGTTTGAGACACTATATTGTCTGTTCCTATGGGAAGAAGGGCAAGCAAAATTTCCTTAGGACCTGAAAGCCATACCTGTCTCTGTGTTTACCCATTAGCTCAGAATTTTGGTGAGATAAGGTCACCAAAGGAGATGAGGTCATAGAAAAAAGTAGGTTGGGGGGAAATGATCCTGTTAGTGACAAAATTTTTGTCTTCTATTTCTTTGGCTCTCCATAGGGATGTCTCCTGCATTGACCAGGAAGAATAATGACTTCTGATTTTATCACACTTTCTGAAAAATGTTTCTGGTACTCAGAGAAAACAGTTTGTTCCAGTGAAAATTGAGGACATCATCATTCTGTTGTTAATTGCTAGAAGCAGTGACAATAAAACTGGTGCATGCTTATGTTGATGAAAAATTTGCCAAGGATTCATTAATTGAAGTATTGATCTAATGCCATTACGAAAATCATTAAAAATCCCTCACTTTTTGCCAGATTAAATATTTAAAGTTTAGGAAATTTAAATAATTTTCCACTGATCAAACATCTGTTAGTGGCAACACCAGCTCCAGGTCTTCCAAGCTCCACTTTGAACTGACTCCAGGTTCCCAGCTGCCATGCCTTCCATCCATAATTTCCCATATTTTTAAGAATTGCCTGTATTTTGTTTTAGTTACAGTTTCCCAATCTCTTTCTCACCCATGTACCCCAATTGTAATTGAGTTGCAGGCAGAACTAGATCAATAGCTCCTAGAAACTGTAACCTCCACCTACCCATGTTAACAAGTTTTTTTCCTTTTATCCACAACAGCAGGCAGTGATAAATGTGTAGTTCAATTGACTGCTCTATATCCCAGGCTTGAATTCATAATGGAACTGTCAGTCAATAAGACAGTATTTGGTGGTCACACTTTTAACTAAAAAGTTTCTTTCCTGACTGTCAGTATGTCTCAAAGATAATGTTTTAGACTACGAATATTTGGAACATGACTTTAATTGCATAGAATTAGTAACCTAAGTCAAAAATTTCCATAGTGATATTTCCCCTGAACAGGCTAATAAGTATTTTTCATGACATGAATACTGATTCATAGCAATCAAGGTATGTAGGAAACCATTTCCTGGAATTGGGATGGGAGATTCATAAAAGTGCTTACTGTTTCCCAGAAAGCATGGAAAATAGACTTTGTGAGTGTGGAAGAAAGTGCTTTAGGATCAATTCCAGGAGAAATAGCATTTCTGGATATCATTTAAAATTATGCGAATGAATGAAGTTGATCTGAATAAATTTATTCTCCTAGGTTCTCAAGTTTAGTGGGAAAAGGCCTGACAGTCTCCAAAAACACATAAAAAGAATTATATCTAGCATGCTTGGCCCACTGGTATGCTGTGCATTTTGTATTTTAATTAAAATTTTTTAATTAAGAAATACCAACTATTGTAAGTATGCTTTGCAAATAACATATTCATATGACCTCTAAATGGAGTATTTAGTAAGAGGTAATGAACTTGAATATTAACACAATTTTGATCAAAAGCTATGGAAATGTATTTAAATTGAAATTATGTTGGCATTATGGGAATGTAAAATGATAACTCTCATCTAGTTTAGGGATGCTTTAATCAGTTTATGAGAATGCATTTTAATATTTCACTACTCTGAATGCATACAAACAGGGGATTATCTTGAACATTAATTTGATAAATAATAACACTTTATTATATAAATATTTTTAAATAACCTGTGATCTAGAGTAAAGATATACTGAGTATAAAATATGCATTTTAAAATGCTACCTACTGACACCTTTTTGTAAGTTTTCATCTATAATACATCATGCTAATCTGTCCTTAAACAGGACATATCATGGTTTTCCAGCAGGCTGAATTTTCCACATGCTAACTTCATTCATTTCATTCCTTGCTGCATCTATTCACCCATCCATCCAGCCATCCATCCATTCATCAATCACGAATTTATGTCACTTGAAGAACTCAGGTGGTTCAGGAGGTTAGACAAGTTGATAATTAAAATACCACAGTTTTCTTCATCTGAAGATGCTTCTCATCCTCTGGCTTCCTTCCCTGTGAGTTACGCGCTACCTACATACAGTGGCGTGGCGAGGCAGGGCGGGGACGCTGATCTCTAAAGTCATGTTTTACTGGTGAACCTTCCTTCAGGTACATCATTAAAGACAAGTGCATCCCGATGTTCTTAAACACATTTATAATTCTTTTACTAATACCACACAAATTGACTCTATTTAATTTTTAGATTGCTAATTTGTGGTAGTTTTTTATTGCAAAGCAAAAAGGTAAATTACATTTCATATATATGTATATATATTTTCAGTTATCCATCAGTTATGTGACACTCTAGTTGTGTGTGAGGAGGGGTACTAGGAATGAACCCAGGGATACTTTACCACTGAAATACACCCCAACCTTTTTTAATTTTTATTTTGAGTCATGGTCTCACTAAGTCAGTGAGGCTGGCCCTGAACTTGTAATCCTCCCATCCCAGACTCCTGTGTGCCACCACACCCAGCTGTATCAGAAACAAAAAGTTTTTCCTTTTTAAACAATTTTTAAAATACAGTGTTTCTCCCTTTGACCTGACAGTTACTTTGAATGCTGTTCCTCTTTTCCACCAGTTTAACTAAAAAAGTATTAGAGAACTCTAGTTTTCTTACACACAGATTTCTTTTTTAACACAAACTATATTCTCTCAGTTAAGTAGCCTTTCTTTCTAAGACTCTGGTGAAAAGTATAGAAAGAGAATAACCTGAAACTGCTCTGTATGTACTTGCAAACCGTGTTGTTTGAATTCAGACACATTATTCAGCTTGAATTTCAGGCACATCATTTAGCTCCTAGTCATATCTAAACCCCAGGTTCCTCTTGGTTGAAATGGTACACTTACCTCCCTGGTTTCCTGTGAGATAAACCATGCGCATGAATGTACCTATCCAGTGCTATCTCCTGGTAGGTTTTCAGTAAATGAAAGCATCTTTTGTCCTTTAATTTGTGAGTTCCTGGCAATTTGTTGAAGAAATTATTCTCTATGTCCCCTTGGACATATTAGTTGATCTCTGCTGTCTGTATTCTCATCTAGAAAAACAGAATCAGATATATTCCAAGTTTCCTTATATCTTAAAAACTTTTTTAAGAACAGGACTACAAAGAATATTTACTCATAGAGGAAATAGATAATGCCCTGGAATAAGACAGTTTTGGTTTTGAATATAAAATGCATTTCTTACTGAGAGACTTTGGATCCATGGCTAATCCCACTAAGCCTCAGATCTTCTCAATAAACAAAGATAGTAATATTTGTCTATCTTACAAGTTTAACTTGAAGATTGAATGACATAATGCCAGGATTCAAGGGCTTTTCAATAAATAATAGTTGTTATATTATGTTAATATTATAATCCCTATCATTACCCATTACCATGCCATCATTATCATTTTATTACTTTAATTTTAGAGTACAGAAATTTGGGGAAAAATGAAAGTTTACTGGAGGTTTAGTAAAATCATTGTTTAAGCATTTTATGTATTCTAATGTTCAAAAACTGTGAGCTATAAAGCAAGCACAGGTTTCTCCTTATATTTACTTTGGGAGTGATATTTATCTAAAATATATTTAAACATTTTTATATATTTGAGATAAATTGTTGAACATCAAAAATTTTGAGACCCTATACCAGCGGAAAAAAATCTTTGATCTTAGAGAATTTACAATTTAAAAAGGGAGTTGAGTTAGAAAATCTGTATCAGTTAGCTTTTTCCATCAATAAATACTCCCCAAGTAGTGATTTAAAACAACAAACAGATGGTGGATGATCTAAGATGGACTCACTCAAATGTGAGGGAGTTGAATAGAGTCCTTCCTGGGCAATGGAGGTAAGGTGACCAAGGACCTTTGGTTATATAACACAACTGCCTGACCTCTTACACATTTCAGTGGTTGCAGGGTTTCCATATAGAGTGGAACAAAGCAAGACCCAGGTGCAAACAATTTACAACTCTGCTTATATTGTGTTTGCATGTCCAGGCAAATGACATGGCACACCCAGAGCTAGTAGAGTTCAATCAACTACATAAGCTGTTGACGTTACAGTCAAAGCTAGGGGTTCTCAGGGAGGACAAGTAGAATCAGAATGGGCTAGAAGAGGCTGTAGGACCAAAACACATCTGCTTCCTAAAGTGACTGTGGAAATGCAAAGTCATCAGGGGAGATCAAATTTGGTGGGAGCAAGAAGGAAAAAGGGACTTTCCAAACTGATGGGCAAAGTGCCTGAGGGAACTGGAGACTCTAATTTTATGGACTGGTAATGATTTCCTGAAGGTTTTGGGAGTTGAGAAGGTATGCTAAGTGAGATCAGTTTAGGAGATTAGAGACCAGGTGGGAAGAAGTAACAAGGGATTCCAGGTTTATTTTGGAAGCCAAAGAGGGAAAAATGTGTAAAATGAAATTTTTTTCACAAGTATCCTTGTTAATGTAGAAATCAAAATGCAATGTTGTGTTTTGCCATACCTGGTGCTAAGCAGAGAAAGTTATTTGAAAACCAGACAAACTGAGTCATTCCAAGTTTGTCAGATCCTTAGGACAAAATCAAAGCTTTTTTCAGGAAGAAAGCATGGAGACCAACTGTGCCAGCTGTGATCTGTCCAATCCAGAGTGATAATGTTTATGCCTCAGTAAGACTCCACAGAATCTGCACCTGTCTATGCTTGAAAGTTCACACTTTCACCCTCAGTGAATTATTCAGTGTATTTCTTCTTCTGTGTGCTCACTTGACTGATAAATAAGTAAATTCGGGTTTTTGTATTAGGGTTCTGCAAAAGAACAGAAGTAATGTAATTATATATATTTATATGTATGTAATTATATATATTATATGTATAAATTATAGGGGTGATCTATTTGTTTATCTTATATGATCAGATGTTGGATAGTACCACAATAGACCATCTCTAGGGAACCAGTAGCAGCTCAGTCTAAGAAGCTGGGAGACTCAGAACAAGAGGAACCAATAATGTAGCCCCAACGTGAGCCTGAGATCCTTGGAAACCCTCTGCTATAAGTCCATATTGAAAGGCTGAAGAATCTGCAGTCCGACATCCACAGGTGACTGTGGGAGCAAAAACATACCCACTCATGAAGGGTCAAGAATGTGCATGTGAGCTTCCCCCTTTTGCCTTTTCAATTCATGTAGATCTCCAGCTTATTGGATAATGCTGCCCATTCAATGTGGGTCTCCCTATTCAGTTCACTGACCCATATGCCAATCTTCTCTGGAAATACCCTCATAGACATATCCAGAAATATGCATTACTAATTTTCTAGGAAATTTGATCACCAAGATTAACCATCACTGTTTTGTCTTCATACTTTAGGGCTTCCAGGCTCTCAGGCTCAAATTACTCTCTGAGTCTTATTTTTTTGCTTATTTATTTTTTGATAATATCCTAGTAAGACCAATCCTGGTGGTTACAGTGCAAGAAATGATGGAGACTTATTGAGTGTTATGGGTATGGAGGTCTTGCCAAGAGCATGCAGAGTTCTTCCAAAAACATGTGAGGGCAAGTTGGGAAGGTCTGGAGCATCCAGACTGCTAGACCTCACACCTAACATCCAGAAGACAATGACACCCTTTTACAAAGGGTAACATTCATCTTAGGATCAACAAAATGCTCCATGTAGCTATGTATTTTGTGCATAGGCAAATTATAAATTCCACAAATGTATTTAGCTCTACATTTATATATAGTTGTATAAATGTTCTTATAATGCTTGATAATCAAATCTAGATTTATCACCTATGAATATGTTTAATATTCCTCATATTTATTTGCATGCATAAATTTGTCTTTCTGTTGTGTTGGAATAGGTGACTTGCAATTTAATAGTTTCATGGTTATTTTTAAAGTAATTCTTATGAAATGTCCCTGATAGACTAAAAATTTGGTAAAAAGTTCATGTCTAGCTTATCCATAAACTTCATGGTGTTAAAAGGCTTTATCTTACTCCTCAGCCTTTATCTTTCCACTTTAAGGAGTCCTCATTTGTAGTCTGTCATTATCCAGAAGGCACCCCATACCCTTGATCTAGGGGAGAAAGGTTAAGCTTCACTTTCTAAATCAGGACCTGAAGGAACTTGATAAGAGACCGCCAAAGTCAGGGATCATTAATCACTATCATGCAAGAAAAATTGAAAACAGTATCAAGAAATAGAGCATTGTCATTGGGGGCCTTTCCTTTTTCCTTCTCTCAGAATTTGAACCACATAAATTAAAAATTTTAAGTTTAAAAATCCTTAGTTATTAAAGCCTTTTGTTGAAATTCTATATTTGAATTCATAGTCTTAAGCAGTACTAATTTTTATGTTATTAATAAGCAGGGTTAAAAATCTTTTTCTCAGACAAACTAGAGACACACAGGACTTGAAAATCTGGAATTTTCATTCATCCTCACTATCTACTATCCCCATCCCCCAACTTCCACACATAATTTACCATCAAACTATATCTAATATTTCCACAATGTTTTTCATAAATGTTTAGGTTCCAAGATAAACAAACATCATTCTTTGATTATTTTTATTGAAGTAAGTGATGGATTATAAGGGGCTTCACAATCAGACAAAGATGAGACTACAGTTGGGGACAAAAGAGGAAAAATAGGAGTGCATGTATCTTCTTGAGAAAGAACAAGAGTAAGAGTAAAAGAGAAAGATTTAAGTGAATTTTAAAAAGTGAAATAGTAACAAAGCTGGATATATTGTTCTGCAGAATTTAGGAAACCATAAGATTATATATGGGGGATTGTTGATGTTACAGTACAGATGTGATCAGATATGCAGAGTATATGGAATGAGAATTGGGAAAGCACAATAATGATTTTTGCTTACAAATAAGAAACTCTAAATAACATGAACTTAACCTAGACCTATAGACAGAAAACCATTGTCTGATTACAAAGAAGATAAGAAGCACCAAGTGTTGATAATGGCTTTGTGTAGTTATAAGCAAACACACAAAATTTTAGTAGGGAGATGACATTTTGGTAAGAAATTAAAGAGATGAATTATCACTTTGCAAATGAACACCTCCTATGATTTTTCAGCTTATATGTGGAAGGCTCTAAAATATCCTTCATATTATTTGCATAAATTCTAATCATCCATTTTAGGGTTCAAGTCAGTTTTAAGCCCAGAGGACATGACTTGAAAACTTCCAAAGCATGAAAGGGATGCTGGATAATTACCATTGGCATTGTTTATCTCTTCTAATCCTGCTTTCTTCAAAACTATCATTGAAACCTAGCAAAGAATTTCAACTCTTTATCCATATGCCTTGATGACTAATCTCATTGAGTTATTTTGTATTATACTTGGTTAATGGCATTATTTTATAAATACAAGTACAATAATCATACACATAAGTATTAATTTGAACTTACTTAAATTATAAACAAATGGAAACTGAAAACAGACTTAAATTGCCACATAATTACCTTAGACTTTGCCAATTGCCTTCTCTTAAATGTAGGAAAATAATTTTGAGGCCTAAAATCTTCTTTTTTTTTCTTTTTTAATTGGTTCTTTTTAATTATACATGACAGTAGAACCCATTTTGATATAATTATACAGCCCGTCCCATTTTCCTCTACACCATCCATACTTCCTCTATTCTTTTCTTAACACCCCATAACTCCTCCCCACTCCGTTATGTATCAGCATCCACTGATCAGAGAAAATATTCGAGGCCTAAAAACTTCTTAAAGATGATTTTAAAAGTACAAGCTTTATGATGGATTTGACTACATCAAAATTAATGATATGCATTGAACAAAGAATTCCATAGACAAATTTGACAGATAATGACAGAAAGGAAAGGTATTTACAATGTTGAAAACTGTCAAGGTTTTAATATGTAGACTATAAAAAGATCTCTTACACAGCACCAGAAGGAGTAGAGATCCAACAAGAAAATGGGCAATATAGGTGAAGATAAAGAAAACCTTGAATGGCTATTCTGTATGTAAAGAATTGCTTCAAATTATTAGAAAAGTGCAAAGGAGAGGTAGAGGAATGAATTAAACAATTTGAAAAATTATTTCAAAAGATGACAAATATTGAAAAGATAGATATAGATCTACATGCTCTAACGTCCTAATTCACTCTTGGGTAATTGGCTCAGAAATGTTCTCACAGGATCCTTAAGGGGGCATTGGAAAGATGCTAACTGCAGCATTATTTATGGTACTGGGTGGTGGTGGCCAACACTGGGCATCAGTCGCCATAGTGATTGATCAGTAAAGGCTAAAACTATGCAATGTCGAATTATTGGCAGCAGAAGGAGACAGAATATACTTATTCATAGGACAACATAAATCTCAAAAAATGTTAAGTGATTTAAGTAGATAAAAGAAGTGTAAAACATTAACCTTTAATTTGAGACCATGCTTCCATTTCCCCCAAACTCTACATGTGGTAAAGGATCTATTCACATATTAGGATAAGAGGATAAGTATTAAGTACATTGGTGTGGGTATTTATGGAGATGTAGTGTCATAGTGGAGTTAAGGAAGAGACAAACCTAAGACTAAAATTAATAAGATAAGATAGAACAAATGAGGTACCTGTAACATTCTGCTGTGAACAGAGGGTGTGATGAATTCAACGGTACTCCTCTGGATCAAACACTTGATTTTTACAGAGCAGTTTTCAAAATGGGTGATTAGATGTCAATAAATTAATAAATCATAAAAATATGAAGTATACAAAATTAAAATTTATTGAAGTCTAAAGGACTTAACAAAAAGAATGTTACGTTTTCTAATACGATCGTTTGAACATGCTATGTTTTGCCTGTGACTGATCTCTAACTTTAGTTTTCAATAAATCATGCAGAAAAAAAGGTTTTAAATCATAACCTATTTTAAGGTAGCAGGTATATTAGCAAATGGACTTCATAGCAAAGTATACATTTTTAAAGAGACTGCCTCTCAGAAACATTAAAATTTGAACTAAAACTAGATGACCAAAAATAAACAAAGTAATATCAAGTATAGTTAAAAGCTAAATGGAAAACTTAATATGTACATTGTAATTTCCATAGAACCTATGGGAATATATCATGTTTCTCTCTCTCTCTCTCTCTCTCTCTCTCTACTTAAAAGGCAATGAAATTCATACACATTCACTTAGGGATGCAATCAATATTTATTGTTAATACTCCTTTTATTTTGTTTCTAAATCTTCTAAGTATTCACTATAATGAGATTTTAAGTAACTGCCTAAGGCAATACAGATTTTGTCATAAATAAGAAATTAGCTATGGCAAAAAGAACAGCATATTAGCATGCACTGGGTAACTACTCCAGTTTCTCTTAACCCGAACAAAGCACTGTCTCTGCCATTATCACACATTCTGCAGGCAACTTGTGAAATTTCTGTTGGGAAGTGTTTTCTCTCTGATAAATCAGGTTCTTCATATTTTCAAGTTAAATTGACTTTTTCTTTTTCCCTCCTAAGCCATGTTAACAAGATACCTATAGTAGATTATAGTTTATTGATATCCTAAACAACTATTTTCCAGTATAGCTATCAGAGCTAGTTTCTTTTTAAAAAAATGTGCCTATACACTATTTCAAGATGGTAAAGATAAGCCTGAGATCTTTGACTTTTATTTCATTTTTCATCTTCATTTAGAGTGTAAAGCCAATAATATAAGTGGGTTAAGTAGAGATATGACCCCTAAATCCATAGTTTTCTATCCTGTTGAACTCCCATTAGCTGGTCATTCCTATTTCCTTCTCATGGAAACAAGTCCTAGAGCTTTCTCATGACTTGTCTTCACAGCTTGTTTCATTTATATTTTAATATTCCATAGCATATATAACATCATATTCTTTAATTATTTGGGGAATTCTCTCAGGCAGAAATTATGTCTTATTTATTTTTGAATCCTAACGTAGCAAAGCATCAGGCACATGGAAAATGTTCTCTCAAAATCTGGACAACAAATGATCATACCACAGACTATTATTTTATGTCCATAGTGAAATGGTGTGATTGTAAAATGTAAAGTACCAATTTACACATTTTATTTCTCACTCCTGGCTAGTATTATTTCATCCCACCTATTTTGTCCAGTCTATTCAAGTGACACTTTTTCCCTTTCTAGAATAAAATGCATTGGGACATTGGTTGTTCTGAATTACAGAAGGTAATTGATCATGTACATTCTCACCAGGAGATGACCTTACTGCTTAATTTGGGTGATTCCTGTAATGTAGCTCTATACAGAAACAGAAAATTAGCCGTCTAGAGAAGAAACATAACTCATGCCAGGCACTGAAGGATTAAATACAAGAATCACCACAATAAAAGGATATTCTGCCATAACTTTGACTGCTGTTGTTATGTCTATGTTTTTACAAGGCTTTAAACATGAGTTTTACCTGGCTCTTTTAAATCAATGATCTCTTTGGAAAGCTGTCTGTTTGGGAGAAAATTATCACACTGTGCACTTGCCTTCTATTCATTTTTATTGTCCCAGTCATAGTAGTAGAATGACCTCATTTGTCCACTCTAATTTGGTCACCTCTTTCAACAAGCTTCTCATTCTAAAGAGCTAAATCATGCAAATGCTACAAGACTACAGCAATTTTCTGTAAATCACAATGAAATTGAGTAACATTTTCTCACTGTCCATAAATGACTTCTTTTCTCAAATACATACTGATATTAATTTGTCCCCCTGGATCCCCTCTCCCCATAATTGAGACCAGTAATATTGGGTTGCCCAGCATCACTTACGTCTAGTTGACAATATCATTCCATAGATTAAAGCCTATAAAACAAGGCTGTTATCTACTGAAGTCAATGTATGGGTTGATGATTTTTTTTAAAAAAAACAAGCCTATGGTTTTATGTTTTAGATCTCATTCATTGTATAATCCCCTTTGACAAGTTGATCATTTACTAACAAAACATTAAACTGAGAAATCACAATACCTACAAATGGGGAGCGTAGGAAGTGTGAACTAAATTCAGCAGGATTTCTTTTTATGAATCTTAATCTTCACTTTAATGAATGGAGTTTGATTTTCAACTACTGGTTAGGACATGAAAATGAAAGGTTAATTATAATTTATGTAATTCAAACGCTTGAAATCCCTTGGCATGTGAAATTCTCCAGCTACTGGAATACACTGTAATCTGAACCAAGTATGTTAATCAGAGTTTACCAAATTCATGGTATCTTAAATATAAACCTTTGGAAAGGTCTCTTTTCCTTTCCTTAGAATATATCCTCTGATGTTGACAGATTTCTACCAATTCAAATTTCAACCTCAAGAACATTTTATGTTAATGTGTGCTTATTACAACTTCTATTACACTGTAAGTTACTTGAGGGAAGTTTTTCTATGCTCTTTACATTTTTGTCTACTGAAATATTCAGCAGAGGGTTTTGAAATATTTGGTACTCAGGGTTAGCATGAGTGGAGCTAATTTGTCTTCATCAAAACAAAAGTCTTATACATTGTGACACACAGTGCAGAATTATTTTATCCTTTGAAAAAAAAACAACTATATTCCTCAATTAATATGTAAGACAGTATTAGCCAAAGAACAAAAGTAAATATGGAATTAAATGAAAGTAATTGTGTATAGAACAATACCATGCAAATAAATAATATAGCATTATTATTTAATTTTATGATTTCAATTGATAGGAAGAGACAGTCTGAGGAAAAAAATGTAGGGATATAAATTTCAGCTTGGACAAACTGAAACACAATTAAAAAGGTAGATTAAGTTTGTAGACTTAAAAAAGTTTAAACTAATGATAAATTATGATAAAATGAATCACATCAATATCTGAATTTATTTGATATTAATTATTGTAAGTTCTATGCTTCAAATATTTATTTACGTATCCAACAAATACCTTTTTAATGTTTTTGATATACTAAGACCTTTGCTAGGGTCCAGGGACACCAAGTTGAATGAGACTCAAAGCTTCCTTCAATGTTGGCTCACACTATAATAAAGTGAAATATAATCACATTAAATAAAATTTAAAAAAATTTAAAAAGACCTTTATATTTTAAAAAATCCAAATAAAGAGCAACAAATACTAAATATGCTTTTAAAATGTCCTTTTTCCCTCCAACATCTTCTAGGCTTATTAAACTGATAGAGACAGTTATTAGCAGAATATTTGCCCATGGTTTCTCTTTTTCATGGAGAGGTTCACTTGGAAAGAAAAGAGATGTGTCAAAATCCTTTTGCTGTTATATCACATTAAACTGTTATTCATAACTCTTTTGCAGTGTCCAAATGACTGGGGGAAATAGACCTATATATTGAGCACATGGGGAGTCTCCAACTGAGAATTTCCCTGAAGGAAGTGAATGTGTAGATACATTTTTCTGCTCCTACCATGGTCCTCACAGAGTCATTTCATAATTGACAGTGACAGTAAGATGGAAATCCTGTGGAGTATTTTACAAAGCACTGGGACTGCCTAGAACCTGCGTATGTGTGCTTAACTCAGAGAGCATGCAGACTAACAATTGATCTCTAGGGTGCCTGCAAGGCACCTCTGTAGGCAATTGAATTGGTATCATTTTGGGTTGAAATAGAAGTGATTCTAGCTAAGAAGAGAGTCTGATTTTGATGTGACTTTCTCTATCCCATTCTTGGCAGTTCCAGAAGTAAGAAAAATTAAAGAGTCTATCTTTTGAAAGTGTGTTTTTTAAAATCGATACATAGAATTGTACACATATATGGGGTACCGTGTGATGTTTTCATATATGCATACATTGCATAATTTTCAAATCAGAGTAACATGTATATGTCCTTAACATTCTTTATTTCTTTATGGTGAAAACATTCAAAATCCTTTCTTCTTGTGTTTTTAAAAATATACACTACATTTATTGTTATCTATTGTCACATTAGCACACAGTAGTATATCAGAACTTCTTTCTGCTCTCTAACTAAGAATCCACTGAGAGACTTCTCCTTGTCTCCCCACTTCTCACTCTCCAACCTCTGGAAAATGACATTTTCCCAACTTCTATGGGATCAACATTTTTAGATTCCACATATGAATGAGATCTTGGGTACTTGATTGTTTTGTGTGTGCTTGCTTTATTTCACTTAACATAATGATTTCCAGTTCCAATCATGTTATTACAAGTGACAGGATTTAATTTTTTTTATTATTTAATAGAGTTCCATTGTGTATATGAACCACATTTTCTTTATCCATTCATCAGGTAGTGGACAGTTTGGTTGCTTCCATCTCTCGGCTATTGTGAATAGTGCTGCAATGAACATGAGAGTGCAGACGTCTCTTTGCCATATTGATTTCATCTCCATTGTGTGTGTGTGCATATGTGTCTACATATATATTTATATGTGTATATATAAATATTTATGATTTGCTAGATCATATGACTGTTCTATTTTATATACATATGTGTGTGTATATATATATGCATATATATATATATATCTATTTATTTATTTATTTATTTATTTTGTTGATACCAGAAATTGACCCAGGGGTGCTTTACCACTGAGCTACATCCCCAGGCCTTTTTAGCTTTTATTTTGAGATGGGGCCTTGTCTTCCTACCTCAGCTTCCCAAGTTGCTGGGATTCTAAGGCAGGCACTACTAAGGCAGTGGCACTACTGCCAGTGGCAGGCACTACTAAGGCAGGCATTCTAAGGCAGTGCACAGTTGGTAGTTCTAATTTTAATTTTTGAAGAATATGTATTCTGTTATCCACAATGGGTGTACTAATTTATGCTCCCATCAACAATGCGCAAGGGTTTCCTTTCCTCAACACCCTTATCAGCATATGTTATTTCTCATCTTTTTGAAAATAGTCATCATTACTGGGATGAGGTGATATTTCACTGAGTTCAGACTTATAGTTATCTGATGATTAGCAATGCTGAACATTTCTTGTATACCTGGTCTTCCCTTAAGAATGTCTGTTTAGACCTACTGCCCATTTTTTAAGCAGACTGTTTTCATTGAGTTATTTGAGTTCTTTACATGTTCTGTTATTAACCCTTGATATATGTACAGTTTGCAAATGTTTTCTCTCACATTGTATTTATCATTCTCATTACACTTTTATGTACTCAGTAACATCCTATGCACTTATATAGGATTAACTCTTTCAATACCTGTATAAGTCTTGGGGAAGTAGGTATAATTATTTACACTTTATATATACATTGAAATAAAGCTAATAAATAGAACATAGGTACAAAACTAGATACATTTCTAATGAAATATCTTAATACTTAATTAGGAAACAGTCAAAGAACTGTGGAGAAGAGTAATGAGTATAAAGTATTTAATCCCTAGTTACACCATGACATGTTAAAAAGATGATTTATTCCCATAAGAAGGTAATAGTCTTTAAAAATATGCCAGATATGCAATTATTACCAGTCAATGAATCTCCCATTGGGAAAGTCATAATATCATCAATTATTTGCTCACATAATAGGTATAGATTCTATTTTAATTATGCAGAATAACACAACAAAAACTAGGAGAAAATCTGTAGGTTAGAATTAGGAATCATAAGGAGATTTTAGGCCCAACAGGTAAGTAAATTCTAGAAAAGATTACTAGAGACATTTATGAAATTTTGCAAATATATATATATATCAAAGGAAGAAAACTAATGAGACTATCTGGCAATTCTTTGCGTATAATCCTTGGAGATACTGGAAGATCACTTGATTTTCTAAAGCATTGTTTGACTCTATTGTGGTAAGAATCTCCAGGATTATAAACTTCGTAGTGTAAATTTTTATATATTATATAATATTCACATGCTTAATTACATTTTGCATATATTAATTTAAATGCATTGTTAATACTTTGCTTTATATGCTGAGGTAGCTATTTTAAGAGTTATAAAATTATGATATAAATCATTGTGAGAAGTTCTAAATTTTGCATTATTTTTAATGACACAGGCAGAAATAGTAAATCTTGATAACATATTGCAAATGGAGACTGTTTTTCAGGGTAAGAGTATGAAATTTGCATTTCCTTTACATTTAGAATATAGCTTAATCAATTATTCACTGTGCTCTCTTTTTTCCAGCATCAGAAATGACCATGGGTTTATTAAGGTTTTAGTTGGCTTCAAAAATACCTCTTATTTAAAATAAATCAAAAATTAAACAGCTCTTGTGCATTTTCTCTATCAGTAGTTTAAAAATATTTTAGAAACAGAATCATTCAGAATATTAGTTTGTTATTTAGGAAAGAAAGAAATACATTTAAATTCGGCATAATATAGCACATAATATTCCACTATGATATGAAATGATGTCATAGTGGAGTATGATTAACATTAAGTAGAATCACCCTCAGTACATCACATGCAATTCTAAATATTTTCTGTTGCATTAAGTTTTCATGTTTGAAAGTATATACTTATAAAGATGTTTAGTCATATTTCAGGAAATATTAAGTGCCTTTTACAAACTTAGATTTAAACTGTTGTTACAAATTCTATGGCAAAGTTGTGATATTTTGCTATAGTAGCATTTTTTCCACCAAATAAATCCTCTTAAAACATAAACATTTTCTTCTTGTAATAGCTGCTCTCACCAAAGATACTCTATACAAACAAAAATTTTAAGAGCCAAAATTTTTCATAACCTAATTCTCTATTTAATCAGCACAGATGTGCTTTGTTAGTTATTACAGAATTGTTCCTGTGAAGGTAGCATGATCTAGACACTAATACTAATAATATTCTTCCTTTGTAAAATAAAATAGATATTTGCTAAAGAGTGAATATTCAAAAATAAAAGGCTTTTTTGGTACTAAGATGTCTTCTTCATTCTGGAACTTCTCTTTCCAACTAAACTGAAAGAGATACTCAGCTTCCTGAGATATTAAAGATAAGGAGCAATTCTTAAAATGTTTGCAAATTATCCCATTGACATTACTACTTATATTCATTTGTACATATTTACAAATAAAATGTTTATAATAAAATTAATATAAATAATTGATTGATTTTTATATATTTTTAAATATTTATTGAGCACATTCTTTTTGAAACATGTGAAGTCCTGGGAGGGATTGGAGAGTTATGTAACATAATTCCTGTGTTCAACGATTTGTCACATTTGTTGGAGAAATAAAGCTTACATGGCAGGTACAAATTTCAGGCCATGCCAAAAAAGGAAACTACTTTTTCCAATTTTCTCTGCTATTTCATCTCTTTCTAACACCAAATCTATCTTGAGATGGACATTTAATCTTAGACTAAACTTGTCCTCTCTATTGCCTCAGTTCTCAGAAAGCTCATGTAATGCCAATGAGTGGTCAGAGAGAGATTGGTGTTGAATAGTGTAAAGTTATCTGATATTACTTTCAGGGAGGTATTTTGTTCTATGTCTGTTGATTTTTCCTGTTCCTTGGTATCATGATCTGTGGACTCTTATTAAAATATATTTTAGGTTGAATGGACTTGGACCAGGGCCCTGAATTTCTGCATTTTTAACTATCACCCATGAGAAACTTCTGTTGCTGGTCTGGGTAGACTTCATGCTGAGTAGACTCTGAGGAATAATTCTCATACCAATCCCTGCCATTGGTTGAGGATAGATTGTATTCTGTTCACTCCATCTCTGAACACAAGATGGACTGTGGTCTGACTCTTTTCTCAATGGCGTGTACTCTCCTCTCAAAGTGAAAAAATAAGAAAAACTATCTTATGCTATGCAAAAACCTCTTCATAGGCACATATATGCTGAACAGCTATTTGTAATTTATTGTCCTCATATTATATTGTTTGAGATATTTTAATATCTGGTTTTATTGAAGGGAGTCCAGAAAAGATTTACTCTAAGCCCATTTCATCCCCTTCAAATTATTGAGCAAAGTAAATGGACAAGGTATAGGGTCTTGTCTCAGAACCTTACACTAGAGTATACTTATTACTCTTAAAATTTTTCATAACTAGGGAATCTAATCTCTCTTTGGTGAGTTTGTGAATGGGGTGGAAGGAACTGGATTCCCTTGTATTTTTACAATCTACTTGTTTGTCCCATGTCCTTAGTCTTGGAGGTTCATAAACAATTATATTTTTTATTCTATATGACCAATTGTATTTTCCATTCTCTAAGCAAGAGAGTAAAATAATATTATTTTAAATGGGAAAGGGTAAAAAGGTAGATTATCAGAAATAAAATTTAAACACATTTACTAATTCATTACCTGCACAATGGCAAGACTAGATGTTCAGAAAACTTCCTCTCAGTACTGGATAAATTTTAAAATATATTTTAATTTATGGCTAGATTTATGGTAAAGTAAAGAAATAAGAATCATAAAATACCCATAAACCTTAGGAATGGAATGTGATAATGGAGCAGGACACCTAACACCTTCAATACATAGAGCTGCAAATGTCTGACTAGGTCTCTAAATAGAGTTCCTGCCAAGTATTCCCCCCTGGAAATTTCTTAACAAGCTCATATTTATTTGAGATGAGAACTGGAATGCAAATAATTTCTGTGAAAACACTCAAATAATATTGAAAGCATTTTTGCAAAGTTTAAAAAGAGTAAAATAATCCCACCAAAGATGAACAAGATAAAAAAATGAAAAAAAATCACTAAAAATAAAAAGAAGATTCCATGTATATGAATTAGTACGTACAAAATGTATATAAACAGACATGAAAAATCCAAGGTGAAAAGGATAAATTACTTAAAAATAAGAAAATGAAACTTGTGAAATTCCAATGGGCCTATCACAAAGAAATCAAATCAATGGATTAAAATCTTCCTTTAGCCATTTTCCCTTCCCATATATAAATAACAAATCCAAATGCTTTTATGATGGTGTTCTGAAAATTATCCAAGAAACAGATAATGTCAAACTTCCCAACTCTCTTCTTCATGCAGGAGAAAAAGAGGGTATTTTTACCCTCCCAAGACTCCAAAGACTAAGAGATTACAGTAATGTGAAATGTATGATAAGGAGAGATGAAAGAATTGAGCAGAGACAAGACCAAAAAAAAAAAAGCAGAGGGGTGGGGGATGTGGGCTGCAATCAGCAAGGCCATGCTATAGGAAAAGAGCCCGACTGAACCTTGGACAGAATATCACAATGCCATGTGCCCCAGATGCTGGACAAGAAGCTAAGGGACTTGTTTGCCCAGCTGGATTTTAATCTTGCTTTGGTCTCAGTCCTTCTTTCTATGCCCCTGTTTCTCCCTTGCAGAATGGAAATGTTTACTCCTTGCCATTATATATTGGATAAATGTAACTTGCTTTTGATCTTTGCTCACGTCCAAAGATTTACCTAGAATATTGGATAAGATTTTGGTCTTAGACTTTTGGCCATGTTGGATTGGAATTGTTAACACTATGAGGACTCTTGTAAATGACTAAATGCATTGTGCAGTGTGAGATGGGCATGAGTTTTGAGGGACAAGGCGCAGAATATTATGGACTGGATATGTGGTATCCTCCAAAGCTCCTGTCTCAGAAAATGAAAGAATGTTCAAAGGTGATATGATTAGATTATGAGAGATGTAACTAATTAACAGATTAATCTACTGATGTGGACTAACTGGCTTGGTAACTGTAGGTAGGTAGTGTGGTAGGAGGAGGTAGGTCACTGTGTAGCAGAGCATGCCTTTGGGTTTAACTTTTCCTTGGTGAGCAGAGCTATCTTTGCCTCCTGGTTGCCATATCCTGAGTAGCTTTCTTCTGCCACATTCTTCTGCCATGGTGTTCTGAATAACCTCAGACTCAGAGCTATGAAGTCAGCCAATCTTAGACTGAACCTCTGAAATGGCAAGCCAAAATAAACACATTTTCCTCCAAGTTATTCTTGTCAGGTCTTTTAGTCACAGCAATGCAAAATGGAACCAAAACAGCATATTAAACAGTTCAAGAAGAAAAAAATGGAGATCCAACATGGCCAACTAGAGGTAGGCTGCATTCCTTCTTGCTCTGTAAGTGGGGATTCAAGCAGAGGAAATATTGTTTCTCTGCAAGGCAACCTTCACTGCCCATTGATCCCCTGCTGTTTACACTCAATTCATCTGCCACCATTGCTCATTGTGTGCCAGGATGTTGCCTGCCTTTTAAGCACAGATCGCTTGCTGATCACTGCCTATCATCTGCAATTTACCTTTTTGCCTGCCCAATGTCTGCCTTCCACCTATCCACCACCCGCCATCCCACATCCACCACCAATTGCCCACCATTAACCTGCAGATGGCCTATAGATAGTGAGCACATCTCCTGCTCCCCACCACCTGCTGCTGCCTGGAAGGCCATTATCATAGTATCTGCAAGTTTGGTAACACATGGCGGCCTTCATCTTGGGACACCAGCCAGGGTTTGCAGGTTTGCCGCCACCACAATTGCCATCCTGGGGCATGGCTGCCTCAGTCTGGAGACACTGGCCAGGCCCTGGAGATATATTGTCAGAGTATCTTTGGGTCTGGTTGCACTTGAGGTCTTTCTACCAGGTGTGCTAGTGGCTGCCATCTGGATGGCTCTTTGCAGCGTAGCTCCTTTGTGTGAGCACAGCCCTAGTTGTCTCTATGCAAGTTGAAAGGACAGTGAGATCTTGGGACTACAGGAAGGAAGAGCCTGGGGAAGCTGAAGTCCAGATCCATCAAATTGCAGCTGGATTTGCTTGGGCCAGGGCAGTTCCCCAGGGGTACACAGGTTGGAGAAACTGGAGAAAAGCAGCTCTCTCCAGCTCAGCGAGTCCTGAGGTGTACCAAGACAGAGGGGCCAGGTATAATGGGTGGGAAGACTGGAAGAGGGTGTGAGGGCACTTACTATCCACTCACCCACCCAACTGGTCCAGCACCCATCTTACTGGAGCTACCAAAAACTTTAGACAATCCCATTTATTGGGGAGAAGGGAAACTGAGAAAATGTTTGAAAGCCAACAGAAGCAATCATTCAATTTTCCACTGAGACTTTCCTTTTTCTCCCCTCTCACACTGTGATGTGTAGGGACACACCTTAAAATGGCGACCGTAATAACAACAACAACCTCGGGGCAAAAGCCCCCCTCACTCGTGGTACCACCAAGGTGGTGGCCCAGGATTGGCTCATTCGACTTCTGTGAACGTGAACAGCTCATGGCCACTATTAAATCTTAGGAGACCTCTGCCCTGCAGGCTTTGATGTATACTGCATGGGCTGTTGACCTTTAAGATGATTGGCCCCTGCCTGTATCTCCTCCCCTTTTTTGTTTTTTTCTCACTCGCTCCCTTTTCATATACCTGTTTCACTTCCCTTTTAAATGAGATTCTGCTTCGACAGACCTCCCGGCTGGTGTGGTTTCTTTTCCAGTCGCTGACACTCATCATCCTGCTCGACCCCGTGCTCCCCTCTGCCTGGCCAGAGAGGACACCCAACCTTTGTTGTTCGGTGCAGAACAACAGTGATGGGCTGACAGATTTGGCTCCATAGAAATGTTACAGGTCAGCTCTGTGGGAAATTACTGAACAGACTCCATTTTGCTCTAAGACTCCATGTTATGTGAAAAACGAGTTTCTCCCATGGGAATGTTCCACATCTGTACCCATCAACAGTTGCTTAGCATGACATGTTTAGCAATACAAAATGACAATTCTTATGTGATGAAAAATTGTTCTCTTTTGATTCCTATTTCTCCTAAAAAATGCACCATGTAAATGGTGATGTCAACAATGATAGTGTGGATGTTAGTAACCATTCTTTAATTTGTACCTAAGTAAAGGTCATTTGACCCACTTCCCCCTGTGCTGATGATTTCATGATGTAAGCTTGCAATTTCAAATCTTAGCAATAGACACTTGTGATTGTTGTGATTTGTGGTATAAGAACCCCTGCAACCCTGTGGTCGGGGCTGTTCTCCCAGTAGCCATTTTTTTGAGCATTGTGATACAGTCAGCCGTCTGGCTTAAGAAAGACTCTCAAATTTGGACTTGTCAGTGGTGATCAGTCTGTTCTTAAGTTGCATCCCATAACAACACCTTTACCATCTTTGAATCCAAATATTTTTCAAGCATCAATTATTGAAGATCTGTTTAAATTTGTACGTCTTCCTGATTCCGTTTGGGAGGATCATGTATCTCTAAAAATTTGTCAATGACTTCAATATTTTCTATTTTGTGGGAGTATAGATTTTCAAAGTAGCTTCTACTTTTGTTATGTATTTCAATGGTGTCTGTCGTGATCTTTCCTTTTTCATCATGAATTCTGGTAATTTGAGTTTTCTCTTTCCTCGTCGTTAGTGTGGCTAAGGGTTTATCAATCACAATTACTCAATATACCTGACTCTTTCAAATATGTTAAACACAGAAAGGCACACTACAAATTGAACAAATACATTTTTCTTACATGGTCAAAAAATTTATCAAAGAATGGATGTCTGAATACTATATTAGTATTTTGTGTGTATTCTTAATTTTATTATTTTAAAAAAATCTGTATATATTTTTTCTCACACCTATATGCCTCTCTAGATCATGTTTCTCATTTCTCTCATACTAATAACTAACTTCTATTAATTCCTTCCTTGCTCGTCATATAAATTTTTACCTCCATCTTCTCTCCTTTTCCCTCCTAAACATTATATCTTGAAGTACTTCTGTTCCCAGATGTCTACTACTTTAAATGGTAAATCCTTCTACCAAACATACTGTTTATATTGTAGACAATAATTGAACACATCATTCCTCTTTACTGTGGCAAAACTGTAGATAACTAAATAGGAGCTTTTTGGTTTAAGGTTATATATTGTTTGCATCGATTGCTGTTAATATTGGTCTCCCGCTTAAAGGTGAGGTACTGGAAAGCTTCAGGGACACTATAAGACTACAAGGTAGAAACTTTACTGCCTCAGATCCATACTAATATGGGAAGACACACAAACAAAATGGAAAAAACAAGGGAACCAAGTGCCTCAAACCAACCAAAATGTTCCAACAACAGAATCCATAGATAACACAGAGAAGGAGTTTAGAAGGTATATAGTGAGACTGATCTTCAAAATAAATGATGGCATAAAAGAGAAAATACAGGAAGTGAAAGATCAATAAAGAGGCACAGATTATAAAAAGGAATCAAGCAGAAATCCTCAAATGAAGGAAACAATAAACCAAATTAAATATTCAATGGAAAGTACCACCAATAGACTAGATAACTTAGAAGACAGAACCTCAGAAAACATATACTCTTGAAAATAAAGTGGACCACCCAGAGAAAATGGTAAGAAACAATGAACAGAACTTCCAAGAAATATGGAATAACACAAAAGACCAAATTTAAGATTTATCAGAATAGAAGAAGGCATGGAAATACAAACCTAAGGAATACACAATCTCAGAAGACATAATGTCAGAAAATTCCCCAAATCTATAGAATGAAATGGAAAATCAAGTACAAGAAGCTTACAGGATCCCAATATACAAAATTACATCAGACTCACACCAAAGCACATTGTAGTGAGAATCACTAACATATACAATAAGGATAGAATTTTGAAGGCTGTGAGAGAAAAAAAAAATCAAATTACATATACGGGGAAACCAAATCAGATTTCAGCTGATTTCTCAACCCAGACCCTCAATACCAAGAGGTCCTGGGTGGATAAAGAAAATGTAGTATATATATACCCAGTGGAATATTACTCAGCCTTAAAGAAGAATGAAATTATGGCATTTGCAGGTAAATGGATGGAACTAGAGAATATCATGTTACGTGAATGAGCCAATCAAAAAAAAAAATACTGAATGGTTTCTCTGATAAGTGGATGCTGATCCATAGTGGTAATCGCATAGGAAGAATGAAGGAACTTTGGATTGAGCAGAGGGGAGTGAGGGGAAGGGTGGGATGATGGGGATGGGAAGGACAGTAGAATGAGACAGACATTATTACCCTGTATACTTGTATGATTACACTACTGCTGTGACTCAGCATCATGAACAGCCAAAGGAATGAGAACTTATGCTCCATTTGTGTACAATATGTCAAAATGCATTCTACTGTCAAATGCAACTAATTAGAACAAATTAAAAATTTAAGTCAAAAAAAGGCAGGAAAATGGTACCTATGATTATCTCAAATAGAAATAAAATAATTTTATGGTATTAGACTAGGATTCATGATAACGTTCTTAGAATATCAGAAATGATTAATATATTAAGAACTTTTTGCCCACGTAACACTTGGAAAAACCATAGAAATATTAAAAGCATTCCACTAACAATCACAAGAATCTAACTAGTGCAACAAGTGAATTTTAAAAAAGACATTAAATAGGAAAGGAAGAACAGCTTAAAAGTAAGTAGAGACAAATCCTTGAAAGTAGTAAGAGAATTCAGTAGATAATAAAATCAATATTCAAATTCAAACCTCAAGTATATGTAAGTACAAAACAATAAGCTCTAGTCTTCCCTTGATGTCTGTGAAGCATTCCAGGATATTTATGGATTTTGAAATGCACAGATCCTCCAACACTGTGACATGGTGTGGTTTAACCTACGCACACTTGCTAGATAATTTAGAATGCCTAACTAAATGCAAATGTCATGCAAATACCTGCAATACTGTATTATTTAGATAATAATGTCAGGAAAAATTCTGTGCATATTTAGAACAATTTTTCCCATGTATTTCTGATTCACATTTGTTGAATCCTTAGTTGTGGAACCCATAGAGGGTCAACTGTACATTAAAATTGTGTGTATTACACACACACATTTACAATTGCAACCAAACATACATGTTACCTAGAAACAAATTTTACAAAATATATGAGGGTTGATTTTGTAGCAAAATACAAATATTACTAAGATTCACTAAAGAAAATCTCAATAAATGGAGAGATTAGCACAATCAGCAATATATCATAAATGTATTAATTCTTCTGAAACTGATAAGCATAATTTTATATATTAGTATCTTGATGGAATAATTTCAAGATTCATCACAAAGAGCAAATAAAAAGGAGGAGAAACACTTCTGGAGCTGAAGGTGCTTCTCAGTCTTGAAGTCGTATTCATGCACAAATACACATACACTTCTAAACAAGAAGAATTAGATGAAAGATATTTGTTCTTTCCCATTTCCAAACCTATTATCAAGCTCTCATAATTAAAGTATCTGGTATCAACCCAGAGTTAGACAGGAAGAACAATGAAGCAGAATTCATATATTAGATTTCCAAAAAATCTGATGTATGACAGCTTTGGCATTGCATCTGGCTTTGGCATGCAAAATGATGAAAAAAATAATTAGTTCTTAATAAATGGTGCCAGGATACTGAGTATTCATCTGGGGAAAATGACTGTGGATCATTACCTTTACCCTATTATTAAACTCAGTTCCAAATGCATCAATACCTTATAAAGTGACATGCAAAACTCTTAATTTTTTAGAACAATATATAGAGGAAAGCAACCCTACTGCAACAGTTGAATAAACTGATACAATAATAAGCACCACTAAATCTTACTGTCTTAACAGATCTTAGTTTCATTTCTCATGAGAGCTCCATATTTTTTAGGTCTGCAGGTGCTCCACTCCATTAAGTCATTCTGGTTGCCAGGCATAGGTATCGCCCACTTGAATATGTCCCTTCTGGAATCCATGGATTCTTAAATTGGAGGATCAATGAAGGAGGTCATGGATACCACATGGTTTTACTCTGAGGTTTCAATCTAAATAAAATCTTCCCATGACAACCTGCTTTTTTTTTCTGGAGCTAATCTTCTACAAGTTCAGAGAAAGAGGATGACCAAAGGCTGATGATCACTGGAATGTCTACCATAGTGATCTTGGTAGAAGAGTTTACTAAGAGGAACTAAAACACTCTTCTTTTGCTGAGGAAAATGCAGGAACTGTAAGCAGATGGGAGAACTTGAGAGAAGAGGGTAGACTGCACAGAAGGTTTGGAGCAGAAATTGAAATAAGAGGGGACATTCAGGAAGACATCTGGTGTGCAATGGGGTGGAGAAGGGTAAAGCATAAGAGACGGGACCGTAAAGAGTGGAATTAGGTGGAGAGGAAAAGCCTAAAAATAATGTTAAGAAGTTGTCCTTTGTGTCGTCCTCTCCTCCACCTCTCCAAGAAAACTTCATTAAAGATGTGCATTCTACATTAATGTTTCAGTTAGACTTATGTCTCTCTCAAGTACATTACAGCACCAAAACAAGCCTGAAGTCTTTCATACAAAAACTACTTAACTAAAACAATATTCTTCAACTAGGTGCTCATTTTAGTGCAAATAAATTGTAACACTATGTAATATTTTTTTTCTGAATAGTTTGTGTGATTTATGAATAATTGACAATGAAAGGCACTATAAGGCTTTAGTACCATCCTTGTACTGTTTCTCAAAAAGAAGAAAAAAAAGGGAAAAAAATGACCTTTTGGAAACTTTTTCAAGAAACGGTGTCGAGAAGAGTGAATATTCACATCAGTTAATGAAGCTGGACACTTAACTAACACCATATACACAATTAACTCAAAATAGATCAAAACCATAAATTTAAGAGCTAAAACTATAACAACTATGGAGGAAATCATTGGGGATAAACCTTCAAACCTTCACTGAATTGGATTTAGCCATGATATCTTGGATATTGTACCCCAAACAGGGGTAACAAAAGAGCACAATAGATAAGTTGGACTTCTCCAGAACTAAAAACTTTGTGACTCAAGTTGATAATACTACTAGAGTGAAAGGGCAAACCATGAAATGAGAGAAAATATTTGCAGTCATGTATCTGTAAGGTGTTAACATCTAATAAACATATACAACTCAACAGAAGCAACAACAAAAACAAACAATGCAATTAAAATTGGGCAAAAGAATTGACCAGACATTTCTCCCAAAACAATATACAAGAGGTCAGAGCAAGCTTATGTAAAGACTTTCAACATTAGTAATAATCGAGAAATGTAAATCAAAAGCACAATGAAACATCATTTCACACTGATTAGGACGGCTATTATTTTTAAAGTTTTTTTTTAATTTTATAAAATACCAAAAAAACTCACAAATGTTGATGAGGATATGAAGCAGTTGGAATCCTTGCAAACTATTCTTGGGAATATAATACTGTGCAGTCACTGTGAAAAAGAGAATGGCAGTTCCTCAAAAACATAGAACATAGAATTATCATTTGAGCCAGCAATTCCACTTCTGGGACTATAACCAAAAGAATAGAAAGCAGAGATTCCAACAGATATTTGTACCTAAATGCTCATGACAGTATTATTCACAATAATTAGATAGCAGAGAAAGCCCAAATGTCTATTGATGGATGAATGGATAAATTAAATATGGCATATACATACAATTGAATATTATTTGGCTTTAAAAGAGGATGAGATTCTAACTGACACATGCTATAATATGGATGAACCAGGAAGAAAAGAATGCTAAATAAATGAGCAAGATATAAAATAACACACTGTTTTGATTCCACTTACCTGAGGTACCTAAAGTAGTGAAATGTGTATAGAGAGAAAGTAGAATGGTATTTCCAGGGCCGAGGGAAAGGGGTTGATGGTTGATGGGCAGTTCTTGCTTAATAGGCCCAGAGTTTTGGTTTGCTAAAAGGAAAAAGGTGTGGGAGTGGTGATGGTTGTCCAACAATGTGAATATACATAATGCCACTAACTGTATATCAAGAAAAAAAAAGTTAAAATGGTAAATTTTGTTATGCTTGTTTTACAGTTAAAAGAAATGTTAGTAGATATTGTTGCAGATAAAATCCCATGTTGACCAAATGAATTGCTCATAGTAAGGAGGTAGCCACACTGCTGCTTTTATCTGTTAAAAGCAGCTTTTATCTGTTTTATTAGCACCCCTTTCACATCGAATGGACTGGAGGTCATTTTAACTTTAATTTTCCAATTCCATTGATATAGTACTATGTTAGAGAGGACCTAGCCTCGTGAAGAACTCCACAAGGTTTTTCCGAGAATTGCCCAAAGTAGAATCCTATCCAATTCTTATTGCTCTGGGCAATACCAATTTCCTGTCACGTACTACATTACTGTGTTTATTAGGAAACACAGTTAATATTACACTGATGTTTTCATGGGTTCGGAAAGCCTATTAAGAGAATGTTTATAGGGCTACCTGATAGGAAATGCTTTTTTAAAATATTAAAATATGTCTTTACATGAAGTCAGACTGAGAACAAAATGCCATACTACTATCAATATCCCCTGTCCTTTTGCTTATTTTTTTTAAATCCCAATTCCATTGTGGAATTTCACAAATGTTCTTTTAACAAGTTTTCTCAACCCACTGAAACTTCCTATGCTTGCACTTTGGCTACCAAACCTCTGTTGTCTAAATGTGGGTTTTTGTATATAACTAAGCTTCTGAATGACGGTTTAGGGTTACTTTGGACCACTGTTAAAGAAGTATTCTGGCTCTTAATGAAAAAAGGCATTGCTGAAATAAATTGTATAACTGATTGTTGGGCATTCCCTTATGATGCACATGCATAGGCAATCATAGATTTCAAATAATAATATAAGTGTTTGCTAAAATATTCAACACATTCACCACATTAGAATTCCAGAAATGGGCCAAAGTCTATGCTCAAATACATAGTCCAAAAGGAAAAACAAACAAATAAAACATTTCTCTGGAATATTTGAGTGTTCCTTTATCTTCTATTATTTGCATATTTAAAACATTTACACTGAAACCAAAATAGATTTTAGGTATGATTTTCTAAATGCGTTACATGAAGGAAAATCTATTCTATAATCTCTATTTGAAGAGCAAGTTTTTGCTTAATCAACCTTTCACACACTTCCAGTTATCCTATAAAGATTCATAGAAGGAATGAATGAGAGAACAGTGTGAACAGACAGTTATGCTTTTGTATAGATCTTTTCTCTACTTTGCTTACTCTGTATAAGAGAAGAAAGGAAGGATCAAATATTTGAAGTGTGATCTCTGGTGAAAGCTGCCTAAAGAGAGTTTTGTGAACGCTGATTTTGTGCTGTTAAAGCAGCAGCGATTTCTGTGGACCCTCTGGTCCCTTGTTACCTATCTGCTATTCTGTCTTCTGAACCAAAGGATTTCAGGTTGAGGTCAAGCTGTGGTTGGTGGAAGCTCAGAGTTCTGCTAGACTCTTTGCAATGTTAGTTGGCAGTCTTCTTTTTGGTGCACTGAATTGAGGATTAAATGGAAGAATCATTTCATTCTATTCCTCCAAAATATTCTCAAGTCTTCTGTTATCCTCTACTCTAATGTTATCTATTTTCAGTAATTTAAGGTGTTCTATCCAGGTTTATAATAGTTTTCAATACAAAAACACAATTACTACAAGGGAGAGAGAGAGAGAGTCTTTTAAAATTAAATGACTTTAAGCAGAAATATTTAGAAGCATACTGGTAAAGTTTAACATATATCTAATGAATACTGTAGAAATGATAGGTTTAGGGACATTTATCTAAACAATCTGAGTTATTAAGAAAATTCCTTCTGTTACTTAACTGAACAATTCAGATAAAAAACATATTTTCATACAATTAATACATATGCTTTTTTAAAAATTTGTTGACCTAGGATTGAACTTAAGGTTGCTCTATCACTGAGCTACAACCTCAGCCCTCTTTTTTTTAAATTTTATTTTGAGGCAGGGTTACTGTGATTGGCCTTGAACTTGCAATCTGCCTCTTGAACTTGCCTTAGCCTCTGGAGAATACAGTTACTTCTGTCTGCAGGATAAACACAAACATCTATTTGTGTGTTCCAGTCAGATTTTATGACCGATAAATATTGCCCCAGACATACTGATTGTGCAGTGATCCACATCAGTCAATAAAGCTACAGCTATAAGCAGCATGCATAACGAAGCCCAAGAAATAACTCAATACAGAGTGATCAATTGATTTCTGAATTTCCTCCATTGCTTTTACTCGTGAGATATATACATGTATATAGATAATTGGCCTAGAGATATTCTGACAATTGGGAATCTGTGGTCTTGTTTCAGCATCTCCATATTTATAAATCCAAATATAAATTTCATGGAGTTTTTTTTTCAAGCTGTTAGAACTATTGTCCATGCACATAGATTCCAGCATAATGAATTTATATTGCATTTCAGTCTGCTCTTTTCCATATCCAGAGAAGGCAGAAAGCGTGACCTGATTTCTAAAGTGAAATTTTACACACCAATACAGCAAAAGAAAAATGGCAGATACAAAATAAATCATTGTTAAAAATTCCACTTAAAAATTCTTAATGTTGGGTGTCCTAAAAATAAAAGATGGGCTGCTCTGTTGCTATATATACAAATATAGCATGTAATGAATAAACCAAGAGTCATAATTTGAGTTACATTCAAGGGCCATGAAAGAACAATAAACACGTGAATCAGGTATAAGATCATAAATATTGCTACAGTGACATAGAGAGTATGTGTTTCAACCAAGAGTGTTTAAATAACCAATGAAAAGCAAAAGAGCAGCAAATAAACGATGGCCAACCACAAGCAGGAGAGAATGCTTGTGCGCTGCCATTTCAAAGATGCTTGCTATATGTGTTATGTACATCACACTAATTAGAGTTTTACATCTTTGAGAAGTCTAGTGTAGTTGGTTTACTATTGTATCTCTCCAGTAGCTTAGTGCAGAGTACACATACTATTTGTTCATAAATTGCTCATTTAATAAATACAATGTTTAAATATAATCGTTTTATGGGTTCCATGGTTTATTTCTAGCCCGTCAGTTTTGGAGGAAAATGAATTACATCCCTTCTTGTTTTATAAAACTAGATTTTCTGTAGCATAAAAAGTATAAACACTAGGCCAATGTCTGCTGCTGAATTCTTCAAAGGGTGAGGCAGTTTACTGAAGAAATCCTGAGGGAAGCAAAGAAGACCACAACTTCATTATTTCCTAGGAAATAAGGAACAGTGTCATGGATAAAGTAGGGAGCTCCAAAGATCCATCCCTCTGCTCAATCAGTCATTAAACTGGCAAACATCTTCAGAATCAACATTTCAGAACTCCAGAATCTTATTTTAAAAGAAAAACTAACACCTAATGCTATGTTAACACAGAAAGAAGATGCTAAAATTTGGCATATGAGGAAATCCCTGCCAAGTTACTAGCTTATTGCTCCTAAGGTAATGTAATGGAGATTTTAATAGGCACAGGTGACAACAAAAATAGTTTGAAAAGTCACTGAACAGAGGGATGAATGCAGCACTAATAAAAAACAAATAAAAACACAAGCTCTGGGGAAGGGTGAGCATCTCCTTCCCAGAGGTGCCATATTGAAATAATCAGGATGCCCAGTTCAATAAAAACAGGACATATGAATGAACAGAGCCCTGCAAATGGCATGACTGATAAGTACTGTCCCAGATTGACAGTGCAATTTCAAAGGGAAGGGATTTCAAACACTGGACTTTCTAGGAGAAGATTTTCAAGCAACTATTTAATATATACTCAAAGAGCTAAAGGAAAGCAAAACAGTGATTTTTCAAACAAATAGATAATAAAGAAATAGAAATTATAAAAAGGAGCCAAATAAAAATTCTAGAGCAGAAAATGTAATAGTTGAAATGAAAAGTTCTCTAGAAGAACTCAATAACAGATTTGAGCAGGCAGAAGAATAGAATCAACCATGTTAACATGTCTGAATTGAAATTATCCAGATTGAGAAACAGACAGAAAAAAGAATGAAGAAAACTAATAGAGCCACAGTAGCCAAGGTAACCATCAAGCATACCAACTAGTGTATTATGGGAGTTCCAGAATGAGAATACAGAGGCTGAGAAATTGAATGCTTAAAACATGCCAAATTAGAAGAAATGCATGCATATACTCATCCACAAAGCTCAATATACTCCAAAGAAGATAAACTTTGAGAGATATACATGGACACATACGGTGATCAAACTGTAAAAGTCAAAGATAAAAGATTTGAATGTCCCATATGATTAACAACTTACTTCTCATGAGGAAACAAGGAGGCCAAACAGTCAGAAGACATATTTAAAGTGTCGAAGGGGAAAAAGTAGTGCACTGAGCTATATTTTCTACTTCCTCCACTTGTGTTCATCACTGATCTACTGAGACCTATCCACTTTGGTAATCGATGACCTCTTAATGTATAGAACTATCGGTGCTCACTTGGTGAACATTGATGCTTATCTATTCAGTACTTGACACTACCCAACACTTCTAATGCCAGCTACCACATCTTCTCTTCATGTTTGTACCTCCTCCTTGTTTTCCTACCTGCCTCCTACTCCTTTACTGTTCTGTTGTTCTTCATCCTCTTCCTGAATTCTTATTGTAGATTTTTCTGAAAGTTCTGTCTTTACAACTTCCTTTCTTCCCTCTCTCCCTCATTCTTTCATTAACTTGAGGGTTTTTTTTTTTTTTTCCAAAATTCTCTGCTTTGGCAATTTGCTCTTTGGATGTCAGTGACTCCTTCTGTGTGCTTTTACCATACCACTTTCTCCTGTCTGAATATGTCTACTGACAGATACAACCTAATAACTGCTTCACTGACCTTTACACTCAGATGCCCTTCTGCAACTTAGCTCATGTACCACTTATAAAACTGGAGAAATCAATTTTCTTTTCAAATTTCTACCGCTCCTTATTTTTTAATAACATTTCTGACAATGGTGCCTCCATTCTTCCAAAGTGGAAAAGACTAAAACTTTAATAATTTCTTTTTGTTTTACTCCACATCTTTTCTCAAAATATCAGTTTGGCCCACTTTCCTATGACCAATTGCCAACATCCTCATTGCTCTTCTATTTATTTTCTTTCATATGTTATCATTTGACTTCGTACTTAAGCTGTTGTACTAGCATGTATGTTTAACAGCTCTTGCTTATAGGGGAAACAAATGAAATTATGTTTTTTTTTTAATAAATATCTTATTTTAAAATAGTAATAGCTTTATAGAAAAGTTACAGGCATGGAGCAGAGGGCTTCAGCTTCAGAGAGCTTAACTATTGGTACATTTGTCAAAACTGAGCAATGAACATTTGTAATATATCATTAACAAAATACAGAACTTTCTATAAATTCAGCACTTCCTTCCAGTATACAACATAGGAAACCAGATTGAAGTTTTCTGTCATGTGTACTTAACGTCTCCTATGGTGTGTGAGGGTTTCTGTTTTTTCCTTGGTGGCAACAACATGTACTATGTGAAAATTAATCTGAAAAAATATCTTTCACTTTAGAATTGTCTGATATTATCTTTACAATTAGACTGGGGCTGTTTTATTTATTTTTTTTTAATTTTTTTAGAAGAATACCACAGTTAAATATGTCAGTTTTCCTTCTCAGCACATCACATCTGGGGGCACAGAATATCAACTTGATGTCAATATGCCTCATCACTGCAGTATCCTTATTAAGTTTTAGGATTATTTATCATTTGTGTAATTTACACATATTTAATCCCACTGTGAATTTTGCCTTTTCTTAGCATTCTCTGAAAAACAGATATTGGAATTTAGATACAGTCTGACTTCTAATTTATCTCTTTTGTTGGATTATGCCTTTCATGGGGTATCTAAAAAAATTAGTGCAAAAATCTAAGGTTACACACACACTTTACACTTTGACTTTTCAAGAAATCTTACAACTTTTATCATTTACATTTAGGTCTTTGATTTATTTTGAGTTAGTTTTTTAAGTTTTGAGATATTTCAAGGTTCATATTCTCCCCTGTGGGAATTCAATTGTTTGAACAGATTTTTCAGGAAAAGACTGTCCTTTCTCCATTGAATATTCCTTGTACCTTTGTAAAAAAAACCAGTTGATGATATCTGTGAAAGCTACTTGTCCCTCCTTTTGTTTTTAACCAGTCTTACAATACATTTCTCCTGGGTAGCATATAATAAGGTGTGTTATTTTATCCAATCTGACAATTCTTACTTTTTAGTGTATGCTTAGACATTCACATTTAAAATGAGAGAGCTGAAATAAAATGGAATATTTAACTACTTCATTTTTGTTGCATTATCAGAATTTTTCTCTATTTATGTCCTCTCCAGATTTAATTCAGTATGTCTTATTATTCAATTTTATCTCTACTATTCACTTTGTCTTTTAAAAGCATTTTAGTCATTCTCTTTTGGAAGATATTGGGTATGAATTGCTTGCATTTCCAGACTAATAAATATTATGATGGATATTAACTAGTTGTTAAGAGTTGTTAGGAAAATTAAAGTGCTTCTAAGAACTTCATAAAAAAAAAACTATGTTTTAGGTTTTTAAAATCTCTAAAAATCAAAATATGTCTTAACTATGAGAACTTGAAGAAACTGCAGAAGAGTGTTAATGAAACATCAGAAGAATTAAGCAAAAGAGCAAGAAAGAAGCTCCTTTGTAGTTCAGAGAGGCATCAAGAGCAAAGAAAAATCTTGGAAATAGCAAGTGAAAATGCTGCATAATAAGTCAAATAGAAATTCCAGTTGCAAATCAGCAACAAGATATAGTAAATGTATAAAATCCAAATTACACAGACCCACACTGGGCAATGCCAGCTATAAATTATGTACCTTAAACAATGCAGCTGGATCCACTGTATGAATGTAAATGTATGATTATGTAAGAAAAATGAGTTAAAATATTCATAGTTAAGTGTTAGATTCTACTAACATGACACATGGTATGCTATCATTAACTAAAAAGTAACTTTTAGACTATAGGATAGTTACAATGAAATGTTCTATTGTAAGTAGTAAAAAGTAAGTGAATTTGCAATTATTAACTAAAAAATATTACTGAACTCTGACTAAACAAATCAGAGAAATTGGGGGAAAAATAGAAAATGTTCCAGATGAAGAGGTTTTCATAGAACACAGGATGAGAAGTTACTGATATCTCTCTCATGTTACATAAAAGGGGGTGAAAAGCTTACATTGTTTTGTCCTTGTTATTTTAGCAACAAAAATTTTGGAAATGATGTTGCTTTACTGATTTTCAGAGAGCTAGGCAGAGAGTAATATGCACAGCTTAATATGTAAAATGCTGCTGATGTTTGTTAAGGCAATCTTCAACAGTGTAGATCATACTCATGTATTTATCCTAAAATTCTGTGTAAAGCAATGTATATTACTTAAAAATTTTGTCTTCAGAAACTGTGTCCTCTTTGAGGACTCAAGGAAAATGAGTCTGAGACACCACCAACTTCACCAAACACATGCTTATACCATCATAGATGACCAAGGCTTCAGAATTCATATGCCCAGACTTTTATGAGTTCTAGCAAGATTTAACAGGTTCTCCTTAGATCACTGTACCCAGCTAAATGATGGTTGATAAGAGTATTTATTCTTATAGAAGAGAACATAGAAAATATCTTCCTTCTGGTATTGTTCAGTCTGCCCCAGAACTGAAACAAAACTTAGTTACACTGCAACAATCAACAAAGGTGAAGGCAAATTATAGGCAGGTTTGGAGAAGACTAAGGTCTGAATAAGACAAAATACTGCGAGAAATCTATCTTATCAGTTTTTCTTACTGAACATGTTGAATATATAATATGTTTGGTCTCACCTTGACATCTCCTATAATCACAACAGGATTTTTTCTCACATGAGAGTTCATTTTTTACAATGTAAAATTCATAAATACAGAAAAAATAAAAAATATAACAGCTCAAAGTTATTTTTTCCTTTCCACTTATTGTAGTATCCAATTTTCTCTTGGTAATAGGAATGAAAACTGTGAAACTGAGAGGTTGATTGGAACAAATAAGCACACACATGCATTTCCATTTATGTAGAAAATAAAGTGATTTGTGTCAATGAATTAATACTGCACAATACTTATTACTGACTTGATCATTGAATGCATGGCTTTTATTATGTTAAATGTTATAAAAAAGCCATGGGGCTTATCTTAGTGTTTAGGTGGTACTATGGGTTGAATCTTGTTCCCTCAATTTTAGTTGAAGTCCCAATTCTCAGCATCTCAAAATGTTATCATTATGGGGACAAGATCTTTACTGAGGTGATTAGGCTAAAAGAAACTGCTAAGGGGAGTCCTAATCCAACACAAGTGATGTCCTTGTGAGAAGAGGAGATTAGGATACACAGGAGAGACATGAGGGATGTTTGTACATAGAGGAAAGATCATATGAAGAGGCAGCAAGAAGGTTGCCATTGACAAGTAGAGGAGAGAGACCTCCAAGAGAACAACCTGAAGGCACCTTGATCTTGGATTTCAATCACCAGAACTGTGAGAAAATTTTCTATTGCTTAAGCCACTCAGTCTTTCATAGTTTTCTTATGACCACTGTAGTAAATTAATGCAAATGATACATAATAAAAAATTAGCCTTACCCCGAAGAGGTTGGTCCTTTGCACCCTGCTTCTGGGAGGAAATCTATGTTTTCCTGGAGTTTTTGGATTAATCAGATAGCAATAATGTGATTTAGAGTGGGAGCTGGTCACACCAGGATGAGAAATAATATGAGTTAGTATAGGGGTTTGAGTTAGCCTGAAGACTGAGATCAATCACATAAGCAATTGGTCAATTGATCAATCATAATTACTAGATGGGGGTTCCAATAAAAGATCTGAACACCAAAGCTTGGGTGAAGTTATCTGCATTCCAATACTCCCTATATATTGTCATACATCAATGCCAAGAAAGAAATTCTTCCTGGCTGCACAGCGAGGGGAAAATGAAAGTTACATGTTTGGTACTTCACTGAACTCTGTCCTATACAGGTTTTCTCTTGACTAATTTTATACTGTATCTGTTTCTTGTAATAAACCATAACCATAATTGCTTTCAATGTATTCAAAGAGTCTTCTAATAAATTAATAAAAATTAATAAAATGTGGTCACAAACAGCACTTAACAAATTACATACTCAAATATGATATAAACAAATATAAGGGAGGCATGGGGAACCTCCTAAACTTGCAGTTGATGTCAAATGTGAAGGTAGTCTCCTGTGGACACAGATCTATTGGGGAGAATGATCCTCTAATTCACGGTTGGTTAACTCCTGCAATGGTGGTATCACAAAATTAAATTATTAGTTATGTAGCAATGTGGATACTTTCATTTGTTTGAAAAATCCATTCCTAAATACTTCTTGTCAAATGATTGAAATTATTTCAAAGAGCAATTTTACAAAATACCCATCAGGTGAGAGTATAACACTATTCCTATCAGCAGATGAGATGCATGATTCTCAATTCTGTCGGAGAATATTGTAGGAGCCCAAAGGCAGAGTCACATCTTCTTTTCTTTCCCTGTATCACACAAATATTAGAAAAATATTCATGGCTAGCCATGATGTTTTAGTTAAAACACACACATACACACCATAATGTATATATTAGGTTTCAGCTCTTATGATGTTTTGTTACCATCTAAACCCAGGCTTTTTTGGCTGCATATGATGAGGAATGTTTTTTGCTACTCCTGTAAAAAACAGTAAATGCCATAGGCAGAGTTTTGATGTTGATGCATTTTCAGGGATTTAGTTAATCTAGTTTTAAGATTTAAGATTCTCAAAGTTAATATTTCTGTGTGCTGCTGGCTGTGAAGTTGAGAATGGTGAGCAGAGGAAAGAGTGGTGAAGAATGAAGAAAGACTTTACGAGTTGCATTTTATTTTTAAAATAAATTGTTCCTGTGTGCGTATTTGGAACAATTCTTATAATTTATCTTCATTCTTTATCCTGTGTACAGAAAGAATTTTGTTTCTTTTTAACTAATTGGTTGAATGAAAGCCATATTTCTAATATGTTTGAAAATTCCTTTTTTAGTTAGTTCTCCCTGAGAGAAACTTTGGACAGATTGAGGTAAAACATATTTTGCATAAAATACCATATCCCATATAAAACAGAAGTCTTATTTCTCTTGGACAGCATAAAATTCTTCTCTTCTTGACTACAATCATCCTACCAACCTATCAATCAATGGCTGATTTATATTTTTTCTCCTTTATTTGCATTGGGTTCTTCATTCAGGTTGTACTCTCTTAATGCTCACTCAGTAAATGCTCAGGAATGGGATATAGTGAAGTTCTTAAAGTATTTGACATATAGTAGAAATATTTTATTCAATTTTTCTACAGTCAATGGAGCACATGAACTCTTTGTCTAAACCTCTCCTTTTTGCTTCTGCGTTCAAGGATGTTCATCTATAGTCAATAGATGGGCTACTGCAGGTCAATAGATGGGCTAGTGTTATCAGTCTTTCAGTTCATAATTCTTCAACCTCACATGCATTACATACTCATCTCAAATGTTGGTTTCTAGAAAGTAAATGTGAATACCATCTGAAGGCATTCTTGTGAAAAAGAAATGTGGTCACAAACAGAAAACACCTGACAAATTAGATACTCAAAAAATAAGGATACACTTCACATTCATAGGAATCTGAATGAATTTCATGTTTTAAAAATATAGTAAAAGGTATTTAACATGAAATTTGCCATTTTAACCATGCTCAAGTGTATTGTTCTGTGGAATGAAAGTTTCCATTTTTAAAGAACATGCTGTAAGCCTCAAAAATGCAGAGAAAGTATCATCTATTCTTATTATCTATGCCCTTGAGACATGAACTTAGAGAAATGCTTTGAGTTAGATACTTCTGTCAAGTACCCTTCATATTATTAACATAAAAGGCTTATAAATCCCACACTCCCAGATACAATACCAAGATTCTGTGGCAGCTATCTTTACAGCTGGTAAAATGAGACAAAGTAGTTTCTCTGTACTTGTTGTTGAGACTTGTTCTGTTCACTTGTTCTCACCTGGTTAGGCTTTTCTCCATTGGTTTCAAGCAAATCATTCCCTAGGCCTTAAGGCAGAGAATTCAGCACAGTATTACTTTGAGATTTCCTGGTTCAAAGCATATCACATAAGCTGTGTTGTCAGCTTAATTCCACAGAGCAAGACTGAAACACACATGTCATCTCACAACGAAGAAATAAAAAGGTTTGCACTGACACAGCACAGACAACAGTAAACCCAGGAATGGAACCCAGGCTAACACCCACAAGCTGCTGTCATTCATTTTAAGAAATCTAACTGAAACTTTTTTCACAGAAAAGTGAATAATTAATGGGCTGTATGAAACTTTCTGCTATACATCACCAGGCTACCATCAAGCGTACTCTTCACTGGCTAATATAAAGAGGTTTGAGCACATTCAATCAAATCTGAGAGAAGAGCCAAAAAAGAAATTAGTTTGTCTCCTAAAAATTGTTAAATAGACACAAATTTTACTTATTCATCATATTATGTGAAATATTGAATTTTTTGCCATTTCTGTCCCACTTTTTTAGGGGGGGATGGGGTGATACCAGGGATTGAATCCAGGGGCACTTTACCACTGAGCCACATCTGCTATCCTTTCATTCGTTTTGAGACAAGGTCTTGCTAAATTGCTTAGGGCCTCATTAAACTTTGTGCCTGACTTTCTCTCAATCACTTTTCCTAATCCTTCCCATTTCCTTAGGACACACTGGCCAGCAAGGTTAGATTAAGATATGCAGCTGGGTGCAGTGGGGCATGCCTGTAATCCCAGCAACACCAGAGGCTAGTCAGAAAGATCACAAGTTCAAAACCAGCTTTGGCAGATTAGTGAGTGCCTTAGCAACTCAGTGAGACCCTGTCTATAAATAAAATATAAACAAGGGCTGGGGATGTGGTCAGTGATTAAGCACCCCTGGGTTCATTCCTCAATACTAAAAAAAAAAACTGATAATGCAGCATATTTTGAGTATGTTTATTTTCAAAAGATAATTAAAAAATCTTAGCACTCTATGCATATGGCCTACAATGTAGGTTGATAGAATCTTCAGAGTCCACCATTCTGGACCCCAAACAGAGGCTATTTTAACAAGTACCCTTGAAGAGGTAGTCTTGGTGGGACATCCAACTCAAGTACTGAGTCATTCTCAAGTATTTTCCATTAAGAATTTTAGGTCAGAAAACTCAGAATCAAACCAGTGGCAATAAATTTAAAATGTTGCCTTTCCATGCAAAACTTTTATTTCAGATAATCTCAGAAAATACACAAGCTTGTGACTGTCCCACCTTTAAAGTAACATGCAAATCTTCACTTAGGAAAAAATATTTTCCAATACTCCTTTGAGATACAGCCTCTAGCAAGACATTCCCTCTGACTAGTACCAAAAACAGGGGTGGGCAAGAGTTACTCCCAGAAAGCAGAACCTGGACTGTGGGATGGACTAAGAAAAACTCAAGCCAACTTGGGCATTTACCATCCCTGCCCAAGGGAATTACATAATAACCTGGGGGTAGTGACTGGGGGTGTCATTTCCTTTCTCCTCTTTGTTAAATAGGCATGAATACAGTAATTCTGATGTTACTTCTCTACCACTCTGTATAGGTTGGTTAGAGATAGATCAATATCTTTTATTATAGAGGTCACTACAATAGTTGAATGTGAGTCTGATGGAGGGAAATGCATCTGAAAGTCTTGGGCCCAAGCAAGATAAATAGAACTGGATGGGATTTGGAGACTGAATTTATTGAGTGAGACTGAGTTTCAAGTGTGGAAATAAGGGTTCACTTAAGTATTCATGTGGGAAAAGGAGAAGCTGATGACACAGAAACTAAACCTCCTTAATTCTGTAGTCTGCCCTTCTTTTAGAGTAGAATTAGAACATAGAGTACTATGAACTGAGACAAATGTCCTGAGCTATGCTTTCCACTCTAACGTTGTGGAACTGTTCTTGAACACTTGGAATATGTTTAGTAGAAATAAGGAGCTGAATTTTAAATTTTATGTAATTTTACTCAATTCAAATTGAAATAGCCACATGTGATTCGTGACCATTGTACCGGACAGCACAGTTGCACAGGTTTATAGTATTTCTTACTAGGAATGTGGTTGTCTGATAAAAGATTCCTATTTCCAGATTCCTTTATGCCTAGCTGGTTTAGCTGAGGTCAAGTAAACTAAGCTTTGGCAAAGGAATAAGAAAAAACAATATATGCAACCTGCAGATTATATTTTTGAAAGGAAGGTATGTTAGTGTGCTTTTCTTTTCTTCTTTGTAACTGGTTGGGATGGAAACAACTGAGTCACTTCTCTCATATGAATGAGGGTACCACTTTCAGGGATGTCAGAACAAGATAAAAAGTCAACTCTGTAAAATAAGTATTTTGGCTTGTTATGCTTTCAGTGTTTGGGGGGTTTTATCAATAGTTTTATTTCATTCCCTTTTCTTTTTAATATATTCTTCTTGAGAACTGCTTTAACTTCTGAATGTAAGGATTCCTGTATTTCCTCAAGTCTATAAATTTCTGAGACTTGTAAATATAGGATTGCCTTATTTTTTATTCCCTGGACTTCTGAAAATTGAATGAAACATATGTTAGACTTTTATTCCCATCCTTCTTAACTTCTGTGGCACATTTTCTATCTCTATATATTTCTCTGTGATATATCTGAGGCATGTCCTGAAAATCGTCTTCAGTCCTTTATTTACTTATATATGGTTATTGCTTTATTTGACAGTGAGATCTCAATTTCAGTGTTACACTTAGAAAATGTCTCAGGGTTTTTTTTTTCCCCCCAATTTTTTTCTGTTTCTAGTGCATAATTTTCATTCCACAAGTTCTAAAAAGCCTCCTTAATCCATCAAATATTATTTTGTATCACATTCTTGAGGAATCTTGTATACCTAAAGTTGATGGTACTTTCATTTTTTTCTTTTTTTGGTCTTAAAATGCTGGTTTATTCCTTTTGTTTTATAGATTTGAATCCCGAACTTATGATGTTAGAGAAATTTTTCCAAAATTATTTTCAAATGTCTGCTTTGAGGTTTCTTTACTTCTACTCCATCAGGGTCTTTGGACAAGCCTCAAACCTTGTCTTTTTACCAACTTATATATTCCCTGTACCCTATTTTTTGTACAAATTAATATGAGACTCAAAGATGCTTTCTCTCTCTCTGAATATCAATAACTATCCATGATCCTTGGTTTTGAGCATCGGCAAAGACTCAGAGTTATCTACAGCCTATGCTTCATCATACCACTGTGCTGGCCATCTTTCCTCCCATTTTGGATTCCATAAATTTATCTTATGTGTGAGAGCACATGTTTGTATAATGTGATGTTTATTCCATACTAGTCACTCTTTATAGGCATATTATAACATGAATTTTTATGGATATCTCTTTTGGAATGAAAATAAAACTTTCTGATAAACTTCAAGATAAAAATTAGCTTTGGCTTTTACCTGAATTCAAATTGGTCATGTTTCTTTCAACTCAATGCTGTGTGTGTGATTTATAAGAACCTAAATGTCAACTTCAGTATGCTGTAAATACAATGTAATCTTCCTGCTTTTTTCTCAACACTTGTTAATGTTTTAACATTAGGTAGTTTTTTGTTAATGTAGTTCTAACATTAGTAGCAGTTTTGACACTTTTTCTTTTCATTTATGTACTCATAGGTTCATTCACGTATTCATTTTGTCATTAATTGGATAATTATTAAGAACATTCTATGTTCAATGCAGTCTAATTGCATGGGGAATCCCAAAAAATCTATGTGAGGAAATACAAAGAAAAGTTTTCTTTTTTAATTAATAAAACCTGAGCTGTTCAATTTTTTAAATTAATTTATTTTGATTTATTGTACACTGCTGTTCAATATAAAGGAAATGTCAGTGGATTTAAAAAATGCCAAGTGAGTTCACATTCATTAAGTAAAATATAGCAGAGTTTCAAAATTACATTTTGTTTGGATTTTTATTAGAAGTATTTGCTCTAATTTGAGAGATTGCTCTTTAAAAACCAGCATAGTATGGTATTGACCTGATTCTGTAATTACTTCATTTTGGATCATGTAGATAAGTTATAAAATGCACTGGGTAACTTGTAGTAAATATAGGTATTGATAAAGCTGGATATCTCTTGTATATGTGATTCATCAGATGATAATTTGGTTGGTGATTTTTTTTTAGTATATGTGAGAATATTTTTAAATGTACAGAATTTACGTTTGTAGGATCAAGGGAGGACTTTGGAAGCATGGATCAGTTTTGAAAATGAAAAAATAGAGATCAAAGTTACAAGGTAAATACACAAATTGTCACTAAAAAAACCCATGGTGGTTGTAAATGATTGCCACATGCTCCCACTTTTGATAAACAGCTGCTGACATGAAGTCATTTTGGCCATGTTGTATAATCACATGACTTTCTGTACATGACTTGCTGCATCTGAAATGTAGATCCTAAATTAACTTCATGTGACAAAACATTTGCATTAGCCTTCTCTGTTCTGCATTTATTAATTTTTTTAAGTTACTTCTTGATAATTTGTCCTCTTTTGATTTGTGTAAAATTGAATTTTGGACTAATAGTTCAATATTTCTCACATGCTTATTTCAATATCTACTGGGCATTCTTTTATTTCCTGTACTTTTAGGCACTATTGACCCACAAAGGAAAGCTTCATAAAAATATAATTTTACTTCAGTAGCAAAACATTTTTAGCATGCATTTCATATTTTATGCCTTTCTTCCTGCTATACATTTTGCAAATTAAATGTGCATTTATCTTCACCTATACACTGAACAAATTACAAGTTAAAGATGGAATAAAACACTTGGCATAAGCTGAAATTCAATAGTATGAGCATTGCATTGCATCACAAGGAAAAAAATGAAACTTGGTCCACAGATGGTGAACTACAGGAAATAATATCACTTTCCAGTTCTCCACAGGCTTCACTGCTGAACAACAAGGAAACAAAGATATTTGAATAGTGCATAAAATGAGATCATATTCTACACTCAGACACGCAGGGACACCTAACAGACATCTGGTACCAGATTCTCATTGCTAATCCTTGGCAGGGATGGCTATGAGATGATTCTTTTGTGTGTGGCCTCTGATGTTAAACCCCACAGAAATAAAATACATAGTAGCATGCCACAAAATTCTTTGATATATTGAACCAGGATTGAATTAGAATTTTACTTCTCTCTCCAAAGGGGTATTATATTAAATCAGTATACCTGGATCACTAGTGTTAAAGAAAAATGTTTTCAAAAATTAGAAATTACCAGCATTATATTTCCAAACTTCTTCTCAAAAAAAAAAAGATCTGATGGGATTTGATATGCAATATATATTAAGAAACCTGGAATGTTTGGTTGAGAAAATTTTTGAAATTTTGGATATAAATTCAACTAAATTATGAAGGCAGTATCATGAAGCCCAACTTGGATTCAGAATGTTTTCTGTCATGAGACTTCAATATTCTGCAAAGTGTTGATACCAATGTCAAATGAAAACATAAGATTAACTTTTATCTATTTCTCACTAAGTAGAACATTTGTTAATGAGGAAAGGTAACAATGAGAAGTGAGACTAACAGGTTTCATAAATGAAAGACCAGCAAAGAATTCCCAGTGGGTCCCTTCCGGATGGTGGCTATAGCATGCCACTTCTCTGAGTCTTAGCTGCTTTCTCAGTAAAATAAGATTAGGAATAACCACCTCCCAAAGTCACTGTGAAGATTAGACAGGATGCCATCTTTGGCACCTTATGAATCTGTCTTTAGAAGAGAAAGTCTTGTAACACCTCCATATTTGAGAGTTGTCATTTGTGTTGTGATAAAATGAGAAACAAAAAAAAAAAAAAAAGATTTACCACAGTATCAGTATCTGTTCCTCTGACTCTGCTGTTCCTAAGAATGGCAGCAAGAAAGTATCTGAATACTTTTGAAATATTCTCCTCATAGCTTTGTTTCTCATCATCTCTATTATTGTTTTAATTAGCTTGGCATGCATAAAATGTGACAGTATTATCTGGGGATAAAAGACCAAATTTTTTAAAAAGTCATTATGTATTCTCTTAATCTTGATAAAGATTATCAAATTCCTCTAGGAAAAGCTATATTCTTTATATTTGCAATAGATGACACATAATGACTTCTGATATAGATCAAAGGAATACGTAAAAAATCTGTAATAATAAACTACCTTATCTTGATAGAGATAATTGAGGCACCTCTATATCCACTTTTGTAGAGATAAATTTATTTCAGTATTTAAGTCGCTCAAGAACTGTTTCAGAGAGTGACAATGAACTAGGCCACACATGGGGATTGTAAATCTTGAGAAGTAAGTAAAAATAGTCCTGCCAATGGTATGGAGTCTTTCCATGAGGAGCACAAATAACTTAGTTATTGACTGCATATTATCAATAAAACTCTTCTTTGGAGTTTTATGTATTCGGAGGAATAATTATATATGTTGGCATGCCTGGACCAAGCAGTGCCCAGATATTAGGTTGAACATTCTGGTTGTTTCTAAAAGGACATGATGATAATAACATTTAAATTAGTACACTTCCTAAAACAGATTGATCTCCATAATGTGGGTATGCCTCATTTGATTAGTTGAACAACAAAAGGTTTTACCCTACTCCCTCACTCCAAATGAGAGTTCTCCTAATTAATGGTCTTTCTGCTGGGACATCAGCTTTTCCTGGCACTAAACCATCTGCTGACCTTTGAGGTTGATTTGAAACAGCTTTCAGCCTTGAACTGGGACATTGGCTCAGTAGATAGTGTTCTTGCCAGACTCCATAACTGTATGAACTGATTCCATATACATGTATATCTATTTTCTCCAATTGGTTCTGTTTCCCCGAAAAAAATTCTTAAAAAATACAATATTAAAACTTCACCAATTAAATTGAAATGTGAAAAAGAGGCCAAGTCATAAAATATTCCAAAATAGCAACTAATTTTCTCAATTTATCTGTATAGAATGGCTAATATTTAGTGCATTTAAATGCCTCAAAAGTACTGACTCTTAGGAAATCAAAATTTTAAATTTTAAGAAGTGATCATACGCATTGAAAATGTAAAATATTATATGCATTAGAAAAATGTTTTTTAAAGATGTTAACTATGGCAAAGAGAAAAAATGGGCTTAATTTACATGTAATACGAATACAGTGGTTTGATTCCATTTGTTCCTCTTATATAGAATATAACTTTATGTCCTCAGTTCTTGAAATTAAGTCAATTATCTTGATTTAAAAAAGTGAGCAACATATACTAAAATCATATCACAAGCACTATGACTAAATCTGAAATTATGAAAATTATTAATACTTCATAGAGCTGGACTGATTTTTCTTTTCCAAAAAATTGGCAGGCAAATATGAAAAGGAAAGTAGATTTCAGATGACATATAAAACAGACTCTAGAACCTCTCCCACTGTTTTTGGTCGTAGTGTTACTCTTTCTTTTTATTCCCCCCCTCCTTTTGCTACTATTCTACCTTCTTTTGGCTTTAGAATCACATTTAAAAGATTCGGTTTTCTCTATCTTAGCATATCAATTATTATTCTCTGTAAATTGCAGTTGTTGTCTTAGCTTCTCTAATATATATTTACTTCTAATAACAATCTACTTTCAGCTAACTCTGTAGTGCTTCATAGGCACTATAGAATAGTCTAATTCTCCCCTTATGTTTCTTAAAATGTTGCTTCCATTCCATTCACCTATGCATGGACTACAATCACTCAGTACAGTGTTATTACTTAAACAGTTACCATTAGATCAATTAAGAAAAAAAAAAGGATTTTGCCTGACTTCCATTTATTCCATTTTCACCCATCCTTTCTTTCTCTAGGACCTATATCATTTTCTTTCTTCCTAATAAACTTAACATTTCTTTCCATCCATGTCTATTGACAACTTTCAATTTTTTTATTGTTTGTAAAAATCCTTACATCTTCACTTTTGAAGAATAATTTTGCCAGGAAAAGAATTCTAGATGGGTGGGTTTTTTTCTCTTAACATTTTAGTCATTTTACTTTGATCTTCTTGTTTGTATGATTTCTGATGTGAGATCTACTACAATTCTCATCCTTACTCTTCCCCATATAAAGTGCTTATTTTTCTCTGGCTTCTTTTAGTCTCTTCTCATTGCCTTGTTTTCCTAAAATTTGAAATGATATTCTGGGTTGTAGGTTTTGTGGTATCCTACTTTCTGCTGAGTTTCTTGGAACTGTGGGTTCTTGTCTCATTAATTTTGGGAAATTATCAGACATTATTACTTCAAATATATCCTTTTTACTTTTTTCTCCTTTCTTCTCATCCTGGATTATGCATATGTTATACATTTTGACTATTTCTCCCAGTTCTTTGAATTTTCTGCTCTGTTTTGGTATTTTTCTCTCTACATTTCAGTTTGGAAACTTTCCACTGACCTATCTTGAAGCTCATTGATTCTTTCCTCAGCTCTGTTCAGTCTACTGGTAAGCCATCAAAGGCATCCTTCATTTCAATTTGTGTTTTGGATTCTTTCTTAGAATTCCCATTTCTCTCCTTAAATTTCCAATCTGTTCTTGCAGATAACTTTTCCCATTAAAGTTCTTAGTAATTTGGTCATGTTTAAATTCTTTGATAATTCCAAAATTGGTATCACATATGCATAGTAGTCCTCATACTCCCGAGCATTGCCTCTTCAGACTGTAATTTTCTTACCTCTTAGGATGCCTTGAATGCTCTCTTTGAAAGGTGGGCATGAGGTGACAGGTTGACATTGAGTATGAGGATTTATCTTACCTGACTAGGAGTTAGGTTGTGTTTCAAGCTTGCTGTAGTTCTACTATATTCTTTTTCCTCCTGTGTTCTCCCAAATGTACTTTAACTGTCTGTATTTTTTCTCCTATCTGTCTTTGTTTATTTTAAAAGTTCCTTCTTTAAAGATAGCTGAACCTTGTATCTCTTCTTGCCATAGCCCACTGTTATTGTATGGAGTCTTGTTGATAAATGTGGCAAGTGGAAGAAATCTACAATCCTATCATTAGATTTCAGTCTTCAGTGGACCTGCCTCCCTGGACTATAAGATTCACAAGTTTTTCTCAGTTTTTATTTGTCCCTTAGGTAAGACAGGTGGGCTCCAGGCAATTGGAGTTACATGTTTTCCCTCCAATAGTTTGGATAATGCCCTGCTGAATTCTTATTTTGGAGAACACTATGGGAGCACAGTAGTCTTCCCCTGACCTATGGTTTCACTTTATGCTATTTCAGTTTCCTATGGTCAACTATCTGAAAAAACCTAAATGGAAATTTGAGAATAAACAATTTATAAGTTTTAAGTTGTCTGCTTTTCTGAGTATTGTCATGAACTCTCCTGCTGTTCGACTCCATCTTACCTGAGAGGTGAATCATCTGTTTGTCCAGTGTATCCACACTGTGTGTGCTAATAGCACTTGGCACATATCCTTGTTATCAAACTATCAGTTATATTCAACAAGTAACCCCTTACTCAGTAAGCTAACGCTGAGTCACAATGCCTACATTACTCACTCACTTCATCATCACACAGGCATTGCGTCAATTCACATCAGCATCATGAGGAGGGTGTCACAGAACAGTGAGATATTTTTAAAGACCATGCTCACATGATTTCCAAGGCAGTATATTGTTATAAGTGCCATGTACCATTATTAATTATTGCTGTTAGTCTCTTACTATGCCTTACTTAAAAGTGAAACTTTATCATACATATGAAGTTACAGGGGGAAAAACATAATATATATAAGATTTAGTACTACACCTGTGTTCAGGTATCCACTGTGGGTCTTAGAATATATTCCCCACAGATAAAAGAAAACTAATACATTTCTAAATATTTACTTTTACCCTCCTCCACCTCAATAGGAGAGTTTTTTCTTGGTTTTCCATACTTAAAACCTAGTAGAATTGGTGGAGGTGAAGTTCATGAAAGCACCTGGTTTCCCCTACAACTATAGCCACCAGGAATTTCTCTCTCATGTTAGTGCACATGCAACCTCTATCCATTCATCAAAGTTGCCATTTAAGTGTGCCTGCTGGTTGATGGCTTTTGTGACTTCTGCTCCACATAAGCTGCTGGCTGTGACTCACTGTCTTCAGTTGTCTCTACAGATTTCAGTTAATTTTGTTGTGCAGAATTTTTAAAAGACTGTCTTCATGACCTTCATGATATTAGTTCATTTTGGCTTTATTGATGATTTTGTTTTTCATTCTGGTTGTTTTCTCTAAGTCTGTCAGATTATATCTAATCTCTTTATTTTGCTTATCCTCTTTAATATCCTGTACTCTGTCTTTGAGGATATTTTTTCCCACAAAGCTGACTTGTGATCATTAATTTCTTTGTGAGTATAGAGAACACTATGTCTAGAGATTTGGGGGAAGTTTACTTTTCTTTAATGTTTATCATTCAGTTGAAACGTAGTTTTGTATTGGACTTGTTGGGTCCTTTAAGGTTCTTATTTTTCTGTGATGGAACAGTTCACTCAAGGCAACATTACAGAAGAATTGAGAAGATTGAGGTAGAGGTAAGAGTTGGACATTTTAGTTTGCATATTTTTCTTTAATGACCTCCTTATACCTGGGGCATACCCTTCTTCTGTTTTTCAGAATTGCCCTCATCAGGGTAATAAGAGGTCAGTGTAGGTTTGGTGAAGAGCTCATTTAGCCTGCATAGATGTAATGATTTGTCATCTATACTTCCTCAGCTGTCTCTGATCAGCCCTGAAAAAGCAAATTAAACATCTCTCCCTTCATCACTTTTTGCTATATTAGATTGAGGTTATGTAAGAATACTTCTTGTTTCATAGACTACTACTGCACTTAGATCAAAGGTATCTTAGAGGAAGAATATGTTTAGAAAAATATGCAACATGCCTGAGACCAAGGAGGTGTCATTTCTATGTAATCTCATTCATTTTGACACAGATTTTATTTTGCAGATATTATTGATTATGATTGGCAGTTGCAGTCATTTTCTATTTTTATTAGGTTACTATCAGTGGGTTTTAAGGAGGGTAAAATAAAAAATCTTTACTAAATTTGCAACATCAAGTGAAAGCTTGGATAAAGCACTTTAATATCCTGTAATATATCTTCATCCACACTCTGAATTAATAAACAATTAAAGTGAAAACAGTACAGTATGCAAGATCCTTATCCTTACTGTTCCAACCAAAACTCAATCAGTTCTTCAAAGAGGCAATCTAATTATAAGGCTCTTATATATATTTTCAGAGTCATTGCATTTATAAGCATATGAAATCATGAAATATTAATAAGTTAATATACTAAAGAGATATATATTTATATGTTAGGATATTTATTAATGATATGTTAATATATAATTACTAGATGAAAGGAATATACAAGTATTTACTCCATTAATATTCAGTAAATAGATACACAGTTCTTTGCTTAATCCATACTATTTGATATGTCACTGACTTGTTTTCAGTATTCTGTTGGCCCTTTTTATTTTTTGGTAGGGTCTCATTAAGTTGCTGAGACTGGTCTTGAACTCCTGCTTCAGCCTCCTAAGTTGCTGGATTTTAAGCACGTACCACCCTGTCTGGCTACCATTATGCTTTTTCAACACTATTGTTTATGAATGATTTTGCATGCAAATATTTCTGAAGGATAAATTTATAACCACACTAAGAGTTGTCAAATTCATTTTTTTAAATCCTCATCTATAAATACCTAACTATTAAAATGTAAAATTTTGTCTTGTAAATTGGGGGCATATAGTTTAAAGACTTAAAATACAAGGACAGAGAGAAGAAATAATCCATTGAAATGGTCTATTTTGCAAGTACAGTGTGAAAATAAAAAACATAATTCCAAGGATATAAAATAAAAGTTAAAATCCAAACCTAATAAAAGCTACTTTTAACTTATGTCAGGAATATTGCCACTTTCAAGACAGTTTTGAATTATAGCTAGTTATTTGTAGCAGACTCACAAATGTCATGTGTACTTATGACATAACCTAGGGAGTAAATTAAATTTCATTTAGTAAGTTGATAAAGAGCTCAGGTCCTTTTACATTGTTGTCCCAGATGAATCAAGGCAGTTAATCAGGTTTCTACAAATGTCAGACAGGTGATAGACAGCTCCCATCAGAAGAATCAACCCTTCCAAACTATTCATTTTATAAACCATTTCTCATTTATGACAGTCATAGGAAATTCCTAGCCAGAAATGCTTTCTATTTTAATTGACTTAAATTATTCCCATGCAAAATAGGAACTATAAAATATTCAGGATAAATAGTTATGAGAGTCTTTTGAATATATTTTAAATGTAGATAGTGATGTTTTAGATGGTCAGGAAACTAGGCATACTTTTTTATTTCTTTTTTCATAGCAATTGGGAATTTGAATAAAAATCTAAGTTACATGATAATTACCTGCAGCTACAACCAGCAGAGAGGGGAGAGCCCCACTCAGAGGTAATGCTAGCAGTTTTCTACATGAAGAAATAAAGTCGAAAACTAGAGTTTATGGTGAATATGTTTGCATGATGTGCTGGTAGTTAATGAAAACTAGGGTGAAGTGCATTCAGAGGTACTGGGATAGGAGTCGAAGAACCCTCCCAGTATAACTGATAATAAGTGTGGAGAATGGATGAGCCTCTGGTCATCAGGTGATTCTGCGGAGCTGGCAAAAGCCAAACCTGGGAAATATTCATTGCCAAAGGGGAGGATGGTATCAGACTTGACTCTCAGCTCTGATGCTAATGGAAGTCCCAGGACAGTGGGTTTCCTGGGTGTAGCAGAATGTTCCTAGCACTGTGACAATAAGATAACTGCAAGAAATGTTTCTAGCCCTGTAACTTTTTAGTGCACAATGAAACCTCTGACAACTCACAAGCCTTAAACAATTTACAATGCCCCTATAGCTTAACTTCCAGATTATGAGACCTTAGATATTTTAGTTATGTTAATAAGTTTATATAAAAATCCACGTGAGATTTATTATTCCCATTCTGTAAATGAGGAATCTGAAGTTTTCCTATCCAAGTTTAAACTAAAACATATAAAACCTAAACTAGAACATGGACTCTAGTCACCCTCAACTGCATTCACTCAATAAAAATTACATACATCTCTTTAATAATGTTAATGATAAGAAGCCCACTTATTCCTTTATAAAACAGAGGAAGAACTCACAGTTCAGTTTTATATTCATATTTTTATAGTTTCAATTGTTTTAAGCAAAGTCCAGAAATTATAACATGCAGATATTCCCAAGAAAGTAAATTTAGTAAGTCAGATGCATTAATATTCAATAGTAGCAAATATTTCTTTTGTCCAACATAGTCTCCTTGGAAGTTGTGAAATTGTGCAATGTTTATCAATACATTAGTATAAATGATGGTCAAGTTGAAGTATAAGTAAGATAACTTATCTGAGGCTACTACCCATTGGCCAATGATGAGCTATATTGATCAGACTCATATTTCTGGCTATACCTTATTTTTAGTTACCATATCATTTGGGCAGACTACACTGGAGTTTGCTGTTAAAAGGTAGGCACATTGTTTTATCAGTTACTAGATCCATATCCTGAAGTGATGCCCATACTTGTTGAACCCATGCATCATTTCCACCTCAGATCACAAGGTCACATTTTTTGTTGACTCATCCAGCAAATACTATAGTCTCACTAATGAATTATTATTATAATTATTATATATATGTATATATATATGTGTATGTATATATATATATATATATATAGAGAGAGAGAGAGAGAGAGAGAGAGAGAGAGAGAGAAGGGGGGTGTGTGTGTTATGGTTTGAATGTGATGTGTCTCCCAAAGCTCACATGTGAGACAATGCAGGAGAGATCAGAGGAGAAATGTCTTAACCCAATTAGTGAATTAATCTCTCTTGGGATTAATTGAAGTGGTACGCTGTGGCTAGAAGTGGGAATTGGGGCGTGGGTATGGGGTATATATTTTGTGTCTGGAGAGTGTATCTCTCTCTCTCTGCTTCCCGATCACCATGATGTAAGCTGCTTCACTCCACCACCCTCTCCTACCATGATGTTCAGCCTCACCTTGAGCCCCAAGAAATGGAGTCAGCCTTCTATGGACTAAATCCTTTGAAACTGTGAGCCCTCATATAAACCTTTCCTCCTCTGCAGTTGTACTGGTTGGGTCATTTTGTCACAGCATCAAAATAGCTGAATATATATATATATGATGGGATAGCTTGTTCATCTGACTGTAGTGGAGCAAATATGAGCCCTTTGGTGATTATTCACATGGCACGCAAGTGTTGGCACATTATGGGTTTAAGAGGTTCATTTATGTGACTCTTCCTCACACATTCTTGGTAAATTTTCTGCTTTGTCCCTTCGAAAGCACTGACTACTGACCAAAAAATTAGTCACTCATCATGGATCATAGTTGATTTACATCTTAGTATCTTTTACTTTGGAGCAAAGTAGACAGATAAAAATTTGAAGTTTGGAGATTTCTCATTTCATAGTGTCCTTCAGGGCTTTGTGTGAGTGACGCTGAAATGATTCAATGAAACCACTTATGGCAGGTGTCCCCATTGTGTACTAACATGTTTAACCTGGTTTAACTGATCCACAGGGTTTTCCTATGAAGAGTGGATGATTAAAATGGAAGGTAGAAGAATGAGATGCATCAGGAGTATTAACCACTAGCTTCAGCAACTTAATTAAGCCTTCAAGACCTGCTGTAATCCAACTCATGTATTCTTCCATTACCTGCTAACATGCTGCTGAGTACACTCTGAGTACACTCTTGTGTGTGTGTGTGTGTGTGTTTGTGTGTGAGAAAGAGAGCGAGTTGGGATTCCTTTTTTATTTAGAGATGAGGTCTTTTGGTCATAAGATGTACTGGAAATTTTTCAGGTTCTATCATTTTCTAATAGGAAACCAGCAATTACTTTTTAACATGAGAAAGAAAAGGTGCTGGAAAATACAATTCTTTGTTTCAAAATTGTAGGTCTATGATTATTCTATAGGTTTTAAAACAAATTCCACAAAACATTCTGATTTGACACAGATTCACCAAATATCATTGGGTCATCTAGATCCAATGGGAAGGTGACAGAAGTTTTTGCACAGTGGGCTGAACCACATATAGAATCTTAGGCTCCAGATCAAACTCAAGGATGATAGCTTTATTAGTTTCTTGATTAATAAATAGACCACAACATACTAAGCATATGACTAAGCATGTCAGGCCTTAGCTATTTTTTGGTTGGAGGGTATATGAAAAATAGCAACTTGTCTTTTGCTTTGAAGAGAATATTATGACGTGTTTCAGAGGGCTGCAATCCACAATGCTTTAGTGATGAAGCACTTTTGGTTTTGTGAGCTTTATGTCCCATCCTTTAGCATGCATTCTTTTTGTATCTACTCTAGCCTACTATAGACCTATCTCCATGTTTTCATCAGTATCATCAATCAGTGGGATGCTGCGTGGAGTGGTAGTGTGAATATTTTAACATGTAGTTAAAGAATTTATGTGATCAAATTAAAGGTGGTCAGGTAAAAAAATTGGGATGGATATATATATATATATACATGTATATATACGTATACGTATATATACGTATACGTATATATGTATATACGTATATATACAGTTACCTAAGAGCAAATCAGAAATTATTTTTGAAAAGTGTCACCATTGTATAGTAACATATTTAACCTAGTTTAACTGATCCACAAGATTTTTCTATGATGAATGGATAATAAAAAGTGGAATTTAAAAAAGGACAAAACCTAGGATAGGTACTTTAGAGTCTCACTCATAGAACTACATTCTTATTTGGAAATACTTTTGATATCCTATATAAAAAGCAGTACAGAATTCCTCTTATTTGATACATAAATTCCACTTCTAGGAAAGTACTTGAAGAAATAATAATTGCTGTAGAGAACTATTAATCTATGTTAGCTTGTAAGATTATATTAGTGAAAATTGAAAACTTCTAATACAAAGTTAATTACGTACTGGTGTATCCATGGAATCAAATTCTATGTCATTGATAAAAATGATAACACAGAAGAATATTTAATGACCTGAGAAATGTTCACAATGTTATTGTAAAGTAGGAAAAGCAGAGAGAAAAGCAGAAAGTGCCACGTGATACTCTTTCACTGTATACGTCTCTTGCTTGGTCTTCTCTTTCTCACCTCACGTGCAAATTTTTTTTTTTTTAATTTTTACAGACTTCATTTTGATTCATTGTACACAAATGGGGTACCTCTAGAGAATGAAATTAGGCACGGAGGGGAGCAATCTTTTCTCCAAGATAATTCCAGAGCATCCTTGGCATTTCTGTGGCTCATACCCAAGAACCTCAAGCACACATCCCAGTCACTAGATCACATAACACAAGGGTCCTCTATCCAATGAGCATGGTTTTAGAGTCATTATCAACCAAACTTTTAAATCTATCTAAAACACCAGGGAAAATGCAAAAGAAATTTTTTTCTCTCATTGACATATTTACATTCATTTCATAAATGAGGCACTAAATGAAACCTTAAAATTTGCTTTATCTACAAGATATTTCAACAAAATATAGAAATACTCTCAAAGACAACAACCAAAAAATTATTTGAATACTTTCTCAGGAAGAGATGAAGGAAGGAAGGAAGGAAGGAAGGAAGGAAGGAAGGAAGGAAGGAAGGAAGGGAGGGCAGGCTTTGAAACACAGAAGGTTGTTTGAGAGATTTTTCATTCCTTGTGGGATTGCCAGATGTTCATCATACAACCACTCATAAAAAAAAGTGGAATTCATAAGAATGAGATGAATCAGGAGTATGAGCCACTAGCTTTAGCAACTTAATCGAGCCTTCGAGACCTGCTCTTATCCCTTACCTTCTAACATGCTTCTGAATATACTCAAATGTGTTCAATATATACATAAATGCAATCAATCATTACAAATACAAAATCAAACAGCATAGTTTTCTCTTTCCTAGTCATTTTTCTAGCCTCTTTCCTATACCAGCTTCTGAAAAAAGATAAATGAATTCCTGTAAGGAGTGGTTGGGCCGGCCCAGAATGGCTATCATTAGGCTCCCTTGCCAAGACTTCAGGTGGACCAGGTTCTTAGTATGTAGCCAAGGTCATGAACACATTGCTTCAGTGTATGTACTCAAGGCCATAAAAATGTTTATGCTTGTGAGCTTGTGAGCATGTGATCTCTTATATAACTTCTTGTTGTGCCTCCTTTGCACTGCATTTTAAAAAGTCCTATGGAAATGGCTCAGGAGACTAAATGGAACTAGCTGGGGGCAAAATGGAGCTGGAACTGGAGGCTGGGGGTAGCTGCCACCTCTAAGTAAAGAATATCCAGGGGCTGGAGTTGTGGCTCAGTGGTATAGTGCTTGCCTGGCATATGTGAGGCCCTGGGTTTGATACTCAGCACCATATATAAATAAATAAAATAAAAGATCCTTTGACAACTAAAAAAAATTTTTTTTTTTAAAAAGAATGTCTACTATCCCAACTGTGCCTTGCATTTTTTCCCACCTGTTGGGATCCTGAATCTGTTTCCCAGGGTCTGAGCCTCTACCCCAGAAGAGTCTACATAAGGAATAAATAGTAGTTGTAATTGTATATGTTTTCTGATTGAGCATGTCTTTGAAACATTTCATAATTAAGACCAAATCAAATATTTATCAAAATCAAAGGGTTATATAAAGAAAAGCAGCAATTTAAGTTGTTCTCATTAAAGGATACGCCATTTAAATCAACATGGTACAGTGGCTCATGAATATATTTTGCTGAAATTACTGTGTAGCCTCACTAAGCAATTCAAAATTTAAATTTGCCTCATTAGCTGATAGATTTGCACTTAGTGTCAAGTGCAATTATAAAATTGAAATTGTGGAGGTGATAAAGTAGTCCTTTTTATATGAACCCTGGAATCCTTTTCAGTTTGGCTCACTGAAATCGATTCCAACCCCTTTCTTTCAGGGCTTACTTCATTCTAGAGGCTGTGAGTCTGAACTTCCTATATCACTTTACAGTTTGCATCTTATGTCCTATGTATATCCCCGCTCTTGCTGAGGTGAAACACCATCTTGAGACACAAAAAGTGAACGTGGAATTCCGTTTCCCATGTCTTTCCTGCTGTTCCTCACAGGAATTTTCATGGACCCATCTGTATTTCTGTGACTTTAGAGCAGGGGATCCAGTGTCCAGTGTTTTAATGTCAAGATTAAAAATTTCCACCCAGCTTATTAAGCTTTCTGATCCCTAGATCCTGGTAAAGGTAGTTAATGGGGGCGGGGGTAGCAGCTTCTCTATTTCCCAGTTTCTGAGTTGAAGCAGATATAGTTTTTTCTTTGGAGACAACTCTATAGTATTATTCTGGGAAACAACCTAGGAAATATTGCCAGTCATCTCAAAGTACACGTAAGTATCTAGTTATCTGTATTAAATCCCTTTTCCCCTACCAAGCATGGTGGTGCACACCTGTATTCCCAGAAACTCTGGAGACTGAGGAAGGGGGATCACAAATTCAAGTCAAGCTCAGCAACTTAGGGAGATCCTGTCTCAAAAGAAAAACTATAGATACAGCTGGGGATGTGGCTCAGCAATAAAGCACCCCGGGGTTTAATCCACAGTACAAAAAATCAAAGCAAAATGAAACAAAACTCTTTCCCCTAATCTTCATTTAATGACATATATGTGTGTGTACCTACATATACATACATATCTCTATATATTTACATACACACATAAATATATAAATATGTGTGCATATACACACATTTTTTCTAATACAGATATTTAGATTACCAACCACCACAGGCAATGATGTGTCATGATTTTAAATGCCAGTCTTACTATGCATCTTCAAGTACATAATATTTTTGTTTTCATTTTTACTCCTTTTTAAGCTCTTAGCATGTTAGCTCTATTCCACTTTATTTTTATTTCATCCACTAATCAACAAGAATCATACATATTAAAATATTTTATGAATAGAAACCAAAAAATGCAATCAACACTTGAAAACTCTACCTGATACCTGAAAAACATTTTACAAATGTCTTCAAATAAGCAACCAGTGGAGACAAAATTCCTGCTAAGAAAGTTTATAAAGGAGTGTTGGTAGCAGCTGGCCTATGGAACATTTGCAAGAACATTTGTGCATTTAGATTGGGCCAAAAACAAACATTTGTTTGTCATGATAGAAATAAACATTTTAATTTAGGCAGTGTTTGACACCAAAACAAGTGTCTTCAAATAAAATAATATTTAGGAAAGTAAGACTCATATAAATATGTTTCCTTGCTAAGTAAATATTTTACCAATGCAGGTGTTAATGTACATGTTAGGTAAAGTGTGGGTGTCCTTCTTCATGGTATACAAGGGATATAAGTCCTTCCTTTTCTGTAGCTATTTTCTATAGTTATTTTTATGGAATAGTAGGAAAATATGACTCAGTAAAAATAACAGAAATATAATTACAAACAAGATGAATAATATTTATTATTAACTGACATGGAAATGTCTTTGTTAAATAGAGTTATAAAATTTAAGCTTGCTCCATGTTGTAATATTGTACAGTAAATGTTGGGTGATACAGAACTTATTGGTTATACGGAACATAACATTTACAACCAAGCTAACATCTTAAGTTTAATTATGCATCCTTCAAAATTCACAAATGGTTTTATAAAACGCATCTGCTAATTTACTCACATTACCTCAAATTTCAGCTGAGGACAGAGCTAATGAAAACTGCTTTCTCATAAGGTGACTCTTGGATCAGAATGCATGATGAATTTCTTTGTACAGAAGCTCTGGATGAGAGCCCTATTAATTAGCTATACTGGGCCTAGGAGAGGGTCCAAGGTATATCAGTTTTTTCTATTCTCAGTCTCATTTCCCACATTCCATGCAGCATTCTGGATGCAAGAAAATAGCTAGGTCAAGTAAACTGGGAAGAGATTTTATTAAATAAATATCTATGACTTAGAAACTCTGGAAGTATGAATGAACTAAGCCAAGGGCTAAAAATGCAGTTTAAATCACAAACAGGTATTAAAAACTGCTACTAAGAGTCCAAAAAGCACTTACATCATTGAAGAGCTAGCTAATGGAAAAGCTTGTTTTCCAAAAATTCTATACTTAAACAATTATCAGGAATAATATGAGGAAGTAAAATGACCAAGAGTTATAGGAATTTACCACTTCAGTGAAATAATTACAAAAGGATAAAATTCTAACAGGAGGAAATGAATGTCTGAAAAGAGCTGGAGAGTCAGCTACCCAGTTTACTCTCGTGGTTGCTGCAGCCTCAGGTCCTCACTCACTGCTGTCCAGAGGCTTCAAAGTCTTCTCTTTGAGTATCTACATAGAGCTACTCACAGCAAGGGAGCTTTTTTTTTCCCACAAGAGTGACTGACCCAATAGAAAGGAGGTGCACCACCACTAGGAGAGGCCCCCAAAGCAAAACAAACAGAAAAAACAGTTTTTATAGTTGAATATTTTAAGTGACATTCCATTACTTCTGCATGAGCTTCTAACCACCTGTGCTAATGCAACTGAGCACACTGTGCACAGGACTTCATAGGACTGTGAATATGAGGAGGCAGAGATCCTTAGGTGCCACCTCAGAGCAGGTAAACATAGGGTCTCAGAGTTACAGAAGACTCAGTTGGATCTTCATGCACCTGGGTATGTGAAGTGGACAATCCACACTGGAGAAGTCAGAACATGCTTGGTCTTGCTGGCAGCCAGGCACAGATGTCAGAGGCTGTGCAGAGCATTCACACAGGGAGGCAGCATGCACAAGGAGACAGAACTCAAGACAGGTGGGAAGGACAAATTATATAGGGGAGAGGGAGGCAGTTGCAATCAGAGCTTGGATGCATAGAAGATTGATCATACATCTGGAGTTATATTTTAAAAAATAGGAATCAAGTTTCTCTGTTGAAGAAGGTATCTACAGACATGCAGAAAACTGTTCAATTAGAATGGTGATATTGCTGCAAATTTATGGATTTCAATAGCTATAGGTAAGAAATTATAGATAACTTTATGAATATAGATTTAAATATCAAAATGTATATACACACACATACATGCACACTTTCCCTTGTTCTGTCCATGGAAAGTGTTGTATAGCAGCAAATTCCCAGTATCAATAATAAACTTATCCACCAGAGCATGGTATATAAGTGCTATTTTCTTCCCAAAGCAACCATTTCCTTGCAGAAATGATGGAATTCTGATGAAGGTCAGGGAAAAGACAAGTTGAGCCTGGAGCACCTAGCTGAATCAGAAAGTAAGGAAGTGTTCCGAGTGATGGGGACATACCAAAAGGATAAAGAACCTAGATGGAATGGGCATCTACTGGCCAAATCTCAGGGAATTTGAGCATCCAAATAAAGAGCAACAGTAGATATGAGAGTCCATACCGATATAAATATATGAATAAACTGAAAGTTTGAATAGAAGTAGGATATATTCATAGTTTCAATTAACTTTCATAAAATACTAATTATAAATGGGAAAAAGAATAGCATCACCCCAAAAATGCCTGATAGACCCCACACAGATCAAGTGTACTTAGTGATCATCAAGCATTACATGGCAAATTCAACTTGTGAGCCATGTATCTGCTAGTTTGTAATGAGAGTGTTGCTTCTGTGATATTCCTGCCAAAGGGGTTTAGCCTGGATCTAATAGGAGAAAACAGCAGATGCACCAAACTGAGATACAGGTACAACATAACTAGCCCAAAGTCATCAAAGTATGACTAAGTCATGAAGTGACTGTTACAGATTGAAGGAGATTAGATAAACATGATAATTAAATGTAATGTGTAAGTCCAAGCTTGACCTCTTTGCTTAAAGGGCATTATTGTTACAACTGGCCAAAACCAAATCATATGCCTGGTATAGTAATGAAAATCTAATTGCTTTGATGACTACAATGTGGCTATGTGGGAAAGTACACATTAAAATATTCAGTGGTGAAAAAGCATCAGATCAGAAATTTACTCTCACATGGCAAAAGAGATGAAGCTTCTTTGTATTGCAATTGCATTTTTTCTCCACTTTTCAGAGTGCTTTAAAATGAAGTTTACTAAAAACAAATGATTTAACAAGCTTTTGCTGTCGATTTTAAATTTTTTGAAATGTGATCAAGTATGTAAGTTCCACACACTTTAGCAGAATGGATACTGTTTATTGTGGAGAGAGGCTTTTGCATGAAAGTTTTATATAGTCCTTAATTATGTTATTCATATCTTGTTTTCTTACATATTTTTGTTTGTTTGGCCTGCTTATTAGGTTGGCTGCTAGTAAAAGTAGGTTAAAGGATTGCTTTATTCCCTTGAAATTATGTTGGTTTTATTATATAAATTCTGAGCTCACACTAATTGCTACAAGTTCATGATTAATCTTCTTGGTGGCCTGTTGTTTTTATAATTTATCATGTTAATGCATTTTGACATGTCTTCCATTTTCTTTGTATCAACATTGTTATTCTAGCTTTCTTTTAATTAGCATTTATTTGATAACATTTTGTGCCTTATTTTTCAGTACAATTATGCTTATAAATAACATATATGTAGATCTTTACAACCTATTCTATTCCCATGAGTTTGTTCTTATTTTGCCATTATTTGTATGTTTATATTTGCTTTTTAACTTTTTTTTCTGGAACAAGGTGCATATATTTTCACTTTTTAATTTATTTTTTAAATTTTTACAGACTTCATTTTGATTTATTGTACACAAATGGGGTACAACTTTTCATTTCTATGGTTGTGCATGATGTACATTCATACCTTTCATGTAATCATACAGGGATATCAGATGTCTGTCTCATTCTACCAATTTTCATGCCCCCACTCCCTCCCCCTAAGCTTTCCTTGACCATGCTTATTTTCTTCACTTTTTTCCTCTTTCTTTTTCTAATAAAGGTTTATTATATTTTCTTTAATCCCATTTACTTTCTATGTTGTTTGAATGTAAAATACTCTGTCTCCATTCTTTTAATAATTGCAATTAATTTCCAGCTTTTCATTTGACTTATATGTCACTCCCTACTGGCAATAAATATTAAGTATTATTTTTTTACCTCCCCATTATACTTTATGCTATTTCTATTCAGAATTTTAATTATAACTCTTTTAATATAAAATTATTTATAATATAAAGTTATTTATATTATAATGGTTTACCAGAGTCAGAGTCAAAGCTCTGATACATGTAACTGAATTTTTGGTTGCATCTTTTTTTAATCTCCATTTTTCCTTCTGACAAGTTGATTCTCATTATTTGACTACTTTTTTAAATTGTTTGTAACACAAAAATTAATACATCATTTTCCTCATCCTTCATGGTCATACAGTATTAGAAAATTTGAGCCACCCAGTGTGTATATTTTAAGTTCAGGTTGTAAAAGGCAAGAACTTCTTGGTTCAGCTCTTGTACCCCAAATAAATGTCTTTTCTGAGGTTTATTTAATGCTTTTTTTAAATTTTATTTTGTTTTTATTTTTTGGTAATTTTGGTTTAAAATGGCCTTTTGAGCCAATACTGATAATGTGCTTGCCAGTATTTCTAAGCACAAAAATGCTATAGCGTACCTTATGGAGAAAATATGCGTACTGGATAAGCTAAGCTCAGGTGAGCTATAGTGCTGTCAACTACGTGTACAATGTACATGAGTCAACAATACTGTATGTCCAGAAAAGGGAAGAGGGCATTCAGTCATGTGCACAGGAGACCACTTTCAAAAGTGTTCAGTCAACATTATGTGTGGACTCAGGAGAGGATGACAGAAAAATGTGCAGTGGACAATGTCTCTGCGGTTGAAAACCGGACTAACTTAGGTTCACACTTATCGAGGGTCAGGAGATGTTAAACCCTTCTCTTCTGGCCCCTAGGGCTTGTTCTCTGCAGCTCCTGTCGCTGACATTTCAAACTAAAATAACACATGAAAAACATTAAACTTACAGGAGAAGCAGGATTTACAAATCAGGAGGCTGTAGGAAGCAATTGCAGATATCTGCCAAGTGTTACACAGGAAAGGCTCCTGAGGAAGAGTAGTTTTTCAACATTGGTGAGTCTGGCTACTTGTACAGGGATGTTGACAAACTTACATTAATACAAAATGACCTTTAATTGATGAAATTATTATAACCAGAAGCTCTCAGGAACCTAACTCTGCATGTGCCCTTGGAATGATGGTCAGTATCTGTTCAATGTTCACAGCAACTTTATAGACTATAACTACCACAATAATGAAAGATGGCTGTAATTTTTCCAGAAGTATATCATTTACCAGCACTTCCTTCAGTGAGAGTCTGATAGTTGGTTAGTGCTAAATCTGTGTCTGAAATATCTCTTCTTTCTCTCACTCTTGAATAATTGCTAATCTGAAAATTCTAGAGTAACAGGTTCTTTCAGGAATTTGGACATATTTTTCTGTTTATTTTTCTCAATTGTTAATATCAAGAATTTTCCTTTTTTTGGAGATGTATTATTCAAGGATGAGTGGTATGAAGTACACTCGCTTTAAAAGAAAACAGAAGAAATGAAGCAAATATGGCAAGATCTTAATCATTTTTGATCTGGTTGATGGAAGTATAGTATTCATTGGACATTTCTTTTGTACTTTCAGTATTGATGAATAGATTTTATAATGTTTTTGAAAAGAAATACAAAAGTAATCTCTCATGGACCAACATCATAGCCTACCTCAGGGCACAAGCTTCAACTCACATGCCTAATTCTCTGCCCTTGGTTTCTTTTGTTTCTGATCCTCAGCAATTTTTTTTTCTTTTGGAATTAGTTATGTATTATTCTCACTGTATATTATTTAATATCTGCATCGTACTGGAATAATTCATTTTAAAGAAGGATATTCAAAGAAGAGACAAGAAACAAAAACTATGAAAGAAGGTAACAAATAATATCACCACATGAAAATTAAAATAGAATATACCCACCCTCAATGGTTTTAAAACATGAGCAGCATTTGAAGCTTTTATAATGGAAAAAGTTCTAGGCTTCACATAATAGAAAGTATGCAACAAATCAATAAGATGATCAACAACTTAATAGGAAACCTAAGTAAGGGAAGGGTTAAGAGGGTCATAGGAAAAAGAAATCATATTAGACAATCCTCATGTAAATCACCTCAGTCATGCTATTAATTAAGGAAAATCAATTAAAAACAAAATCAGAGTACTTTTTAATGTATCATGTGTATCAGTCAGACTATAGTCATAAGTCCAGAAAATACACTGATTGTTTTAATAGATATGTCATAATGTGGAGAATTGGCTCACTAGATATCGGAGGACTTAAGCACAAGAGGAGAACATGAGGCTTTCTTATTAAGAAACTGCTTCTAAAGCCATTGCCGCCTCATGGCTTGAGAAGCAAATGAAACACTTTGAAGTATAAGAGCAAAAATATTTGATGCAGGTAGCTCCAAAAACTAGGAATGATCTATGAGAAAGGATCAAACTCCTGATTGGTGCCTGGTCACTGAAATTCAAAAGAAGCCCCTATGTGCAGGAACTCAGACCTCTGGTGCTATGATTTAGACAAATGTCTCCTAAATGTCCACCTGCTAAAGACCTGGTCTCCAGCCTCTGGTACTATTGAGAGGTGGTCAAATCTTTATTAGGTGTAGTCCAGTGGGAGGTCTTCCAGTCACTGGGGGTGTGCCCTCGAAGGGGATATTGGGACTCTTGTTTGTTCTTATTCTGCTCTTTTGTTCCTGGCTATGAAGTGAATGATTTTGCTTTGCCATGTGTTCCCACCATGACATGCCACCATAGGACCCAAGGAACAGGGTCAATTAATCATGGACTGGAGACTCCAAAACCATGACTCCAAAAACCTTCCCATTTTATAAGTTGACTTATTCAGGTGTTCATTACAGTAAAGGAAAGTTCACTAACACACCTGGGGAGGAAGCTCCAGGGAACAAGGCAGGGATGCCTCTTTCTCCACTTCTATTCAACATTGTTCTTGAAACTCTAGCCAGAACAGTTAGTCAGACCAAAGAAATTAGAGGGGTATGAAGAGGAAAAGAAGAGCTCAAATTATCCCTATTTGCTGATGACATGATTCTCTATTTAGAAAAGCCTAAAAATTCCACCAGAAAACTTCTGGAACTCATAAATAAATTCAGTAAAGTAGCAGGATACAAAATTAATGCTCATAAATCTAATGCATTTTTATTCAAAAGTGATGCATCCTCTGAGAGAGAAATTAGGAAAACTACCCTATTCACAATAGCCTAAAAAAAAAATACTTGGAAATCAATCTAACAAAAGATGTGAAACACCTCTACACTGAGAACTACCGAACACTAAAGAAAGAAGTTAAAGAGCATCTGAGAAGATGGAAAGATCTCCCATGTTCTTGGATAGGCAGAATTAATAGTGTCAAAATGGCCATACTACTAAAAGCACTATACAAATTCAATGCAATTCCCATTAAAATCCCAATGATGGACCTCATAGAAATAGAGCAAGCAATCATGAAATTCAGTTGGAGGAATAAGAGATCCAGAATTGCTAAAGCAATCCTTAGCTTTAGCTAAGGAAGCTTAGCTTTAGCTTTAGGAAGAGCGAAGCAGGGGGTATCACAATACCGGACCTTCAACTATACTACAGAGCAATAGTAACAAAAACAGCATGGTATTGGCACCAAAATAGACAGGTAGATCAATGGTACAGAATAGAGGACACAGAGACAAACCCACATAAATCCAGGTATCTCATACTTGACAAAGGAGGCAAAAACATGCAATGGAGAAAAGACAGCCTTTTCAACAAATGGTGCTGGGAAACTGGAAATCCATATGCAGCAAAATGAAACTAAACTCATATCTCTCACCCTGTACAAAACTCAACTCAAAGTGGATCAAGGACCTAGAAATTAGACCAGAGACCCTGCACCTAATTGAAGAGAAAATAGGTCCAAATCTTCATCATGTTGGCCTAGGACCAGATTTCCTTAACATGACTCCCAAAGCGCAAGAAATAAAAAGCAAGAATCAATAATTGGGATTGAGTCAAACTAAAAAGCTTTTTCTCAGCAAAGGAAACATTCAGCAATGTGAAGAGAGAGCCTTCAGAGTGGGAGAAAATCTTTTCCACACATCCTTCAGATAGAGCTCTAATCTCCAGAATCTACAAAGTACTCAAAAATCTTTACACCAAGAATACTAATAACCCAATCAATAAATGGGCCAAGGAAAGGAGCAGACACTTTACAGAAGGAGATCTACAAGCAATCAACAGATTTATTAAAAAATGTACAACATCCCTAGTAATAAGAAAAATGCAAATCAAAACCACCTTAAGATTTCATCTTACCCCAATTAGAATGTCTGTTATCAAGAATATAAGCAACAACAGATGTTGGTGAGGATGTGGGAAAAAGGGTACACTCACATATTGCTGGTGGGTTTGCAAGTTGGTGCAGCCATTCTGGAAAGCAGTGTGGAGATTCCTTAGGAAACTTGGAATGGATCCACCATTAGACCCAGCTATCCCCCTCCTTGGCCTATACCCAAAGGACTTAAAATCAGATTACTAAGTGATGCAGCCACATCAATGTTCATAACTGCTCAATTCACAATAGCTAGATTGTGGAACCAACCAAGATGCCCTTCAGTAGATGAATGGATAAAGAAACTGTGGTATATATACACAATGGAATATTACTCAGCCATAAAGAGGAATAAAATTATGGCATTTGTAGGTAAATGGATGATGTTGGAAACTCATGCTAAGTGAGATTAGCCAATCCCAAAAATCCAAAGGCCGAATGATCTCTCTGATAAGTGAATAATGATTCATAATGCGGGACGGAAGGGAGGCAAGAATGGAGGAAGAATAGATTGCACAGAGGGAAGGGAGGAGTGGGGTCAGGGTGGGGGGTTAAGAATAATAACAGAATGAGATGGAAATCATTGCCCTGTGTACATGTATGAATGCACAGATGGAGTGACTCTACTTTGTGTACAACCAGAGAAACAACAGCTGTACTTCATTTGTGTACAATGAATCAAAATAAATAAATTTTTTAAAAAAACCTTCCCTTTTTATCAGTTGACTTATTCAGGTGTTCATTTACAGTAAATGAAAGCTGACTAACACACCTGGGGAGGAAATCTTCTGCTGCTATACTTCATGAATAGAGGGGGATGCTCTCTGATGCTGTGATACAGATCTCTTGGTGTGCTAATCTTTTGGGGGAGTGTGATAGAAATAGTTTGAGAAATATGGAATAAATGTGAAATAAGAACCAACCACTGTTGTTTGTGTTGCTATTGTTTTTGATGCTGACAGAGCAATACGTGCATGGAAAGGAGCAAGATACCTTTCTTCCTTCCTTTGGGGGTTCTTTCAGTGCTTCCTATTAGCAGAGCCTATCCACTCCCCAAGTAGAGTGTGCAGCCAGTCCCAGCTAGAGTACCACAAGGTGGATTTGAAACTAAAAGACTATAACTTAATCACCACCATAATAAACATCAAATGATCAAAAATGTTAAAACCACTTAATAATTGTTATAATAACAATTGCAGAAGATGAGAACAGAGAGAATAGAGAGGCTCTTAAAATCTTCTGGGGTTGCAATGTAATTTGAAATGTTTGAAGATAATTTGAAATATCCAATATAAAATTGAAACTCCTATAATACAGCATATTTTAAAGTGAATTCCCAATATTTGCACATAGGGAGATATCTAAAATATCTTTATGGTACTTTCTTCATAATAGCAAAAAATATAGATAAATAAGAAGAAAGAGAAAGAAAAAAAGGAAATAAATACATGTCCATACATAAATGATGAGCATATACATTATTCCATATATAGTAAATATACGTAGGTCGAACAGTCATTATCATTCACAGAGGCAGGATTTGAACCCTGAGTTTTCATTAATAATTTATAGTGCCTGTATCCTTATCCATGTGCAGTTCATTATTATGTTTTTATTAATGAAAATATTCTCCAAAATATTATCAAATATTAAAAGGACTATCAAAAATGCCATCAGTTCTAAATAATAGTAAATATAAGCATATCTGAAAAATATGCTTAAATGATACCAAGTCAAGTATAAAACTATGAAAATTATTGGTACACTACAATAAAAGAAAAAGCTACATCAATATATTCAAGTCTTTTTTCTTGTGTTTTAAGCTTTAAAACTATTCAACTATTTGATGTTCAATTTTCTATAGAACTTCCTGCTAGACATATCAAACAGATTTCTGGCCTGCTGTCATCCCATTGACACAATTGTCACTGAAATTGCAAAGACTCACTTACTTTAAATAACAGTAGAAATCACAACATCTGGTAGAATTGTTCACTTTAAGTGCCAACTCATGCTGAGTACTCCAATTGCTTTTTCAGAAATGGAGATAATGAAGGAGGGTAAGACTATGGAAAATTTCTATTTCAGTATTAGTTTAAATGAATATTATAACTAAGAGTTGATCTTTTACTAAAATTTTTCATATTCTAAATAATAGTGACATGTTTTTTATTTTGTGAGACATAAAGTGGTTTTGGGTAAAGAGCTAAGGGTTTAAGTGTTAGTTAAGCTACTGTAGATGGTTGTTATGGTCTAGATGTTGTCCTCCACCCCCAAAAACTCACGTGTGAAACCGTCCAAGGTTCAGATTACAAATGATTGGGTTATATAGCCTTGACCTAATCAGTGAATTGATTCCTGATGGGATTAATTGAGTGGTAACTGGAGGCAGGTGGGGTGTGGTTGGAGGAAGGGCTCTATTGGGGTCTGGCTATGGCCCATATATTTTGTATGTGGAAAGTAGAGTCTCTCTCTGCTTCCTGGATCAACATGTGAGTTGCTTCCCTCTGCCACACTCTTCCACCATGATGTTCAGCTTCACCTCCAGCCCTGAAAAATGGAGCCAGTCTTCTATGGACTAAGACCTCTGAAACTGTGAGCCCCTAAATAAACTTTTCTTTCTCTACAGCTGTTCTGGTGGGGCCTTGCAGTCACAGCAGTGGAAAAAGCTGACTAAAACAATTGTGAACACATGCTTCTTTGAAAATATTCTAAAGTTAACACATAGAGAGGCTAGATAAACTATTAGACAAAATTAAAAGGTAAAAGACATAATCATACTCAACAATTCAATACGTATCCATCCATGAAAATGTGAACACTCTGTGATCTAAGCTTATCCTGGAACTCAAATTCTGCAGAGCTAATGGGAATTAAAAGTGCCCTGTTCTCTACGTACATGAAAATACACACATACATACACACACACCCTTCAAAGTAGTGGCAGGAGGGAACCAGACTCCATGCTGTAACACAGGAACTTAAGTGGGCCTAGAAACTATTCCTATTACTGAG
>JAJEJO010005583.1:173647-202665 GCA_020662805.1 Glaucomys volans
TGAATGGCAGGTGTAATGCGAGCCTTTATAGTATAGACCCCAAAGTGGGATGCATGACAGGTAAAGCTCCTTAAAGTAATGTTATATAGAGGGGTAAGACTTTGCACTGAAATTCTAAAATATTCAAATTATGTCAGATTTGAAATGACAGATGTGTTGCAAGTATGTTTTCCTACTCTGGCTTTTTTATTAAACCATTTTATTTTTATTTTGGTATAGTCAAACTTTTCAATCATTTCTTTGTAATTGTGTTTTCTTTCTGAGTTTTGTATCAGAAGCCTTTCCCTGCCCTGCTCTAGTGTGTTTTGTACATAGAAACAAATCAACACAGGGTTCCATATAAACTCTCAAAGGAAATAATGGTTAAAAGTCAAACACTGTGGAGAGGGAGAAAAATTTAGGAGTTTTAAATAGTCCTGCAATTAAATAATCATTGTTAGAATAATTGGGATTTGACTCAACATTTGAAAAAGATTTTGTAGACGTTTTTCTCTTCAGGAAGCAGCTGGCTGGCTGAAAGAGCACAGAAACCATACACTTTCATAACCGTTCATAAGATTTACCTTTTGGGATAATTTCAGCCTCTGTCCTATTTTCTAATATGAAACATCCCAAATAAACTATAGTACTACCCATTTATTCTTGAAAAAAGCAGCAATTGGCCCAGTGGTATACAGAATCATTTTGAAAGAATGCTGTTTGTTGGAATTGCCAATTTTGATAGTGTTCCAAATGCCAACTACAGACATAAAAATGGCATTTAAAGACCATACTTGTTTCCCTTTCTTTCTTTTTGGTTAATATTATTGGACTAATAGAGAATAAACTTTGAAATTCTACAAATATTTTGTAGCCTTGAAAAAGAAACAAATTTTTAAGAAATGCAATTTTTATAAAGTAAGACTAGAACTTAAGAAAATAAAAAGAGGGCTGGGGATGTGGCTCAGTAATTAAATGCCCCTGGGTTCAACCTCTGGTGCCAAAAAAAGGAAAGAAAGAAAAGGAAAAGAAAAAAAGAAAAAGATTGTTGCAAACTTTGCCTCTTGAGGCACAGCAGACAGCCTGCAAACTTCAAGACACATTTAAGTTTCTGAGACCTGTGTGCTAATTATAGAAAAGTTCAAGAGAACTTTCAAAGTATTTGTACGGAAGCAACTGCAGTATGTAGTCAATGCATCTTGGGCAAAGATATATAGGAATCCATTTTTCTACATATGCTATAAATACAAAAAGCATGATACAAATTTGAAACCTTTTATTGAGCAAATATTCAAAATGAAATATATTCCACTCAGAGGTAAGCATTAATTAGAATAGTAGAACTTGTGTCATATAAACATAAACAAAAATAAGATAAAAATTATACTCTGGGGTAACATTCATGCTAATTCAGGCATCTTCACACACTGGAGAAACTTAGAAGAAGAGTGGAAATTTTTCCTAAAAGTAAAAAGAAATGCTATAAGAAGAATCTATCCATCTGTTGATGAATGGGACATATCTTTCTATTCTTATATATGAGCACATGATCAATGGAACTACACATTATGTACAACCACAATAATGGGATCATACTTATCCTATATATATTATATGTCAAAATGCACTCTACTGTCATATATATCTGGAAAGAACAAATAAAAAAGGAGGAGTAGGACTAGGAGAAGAAGGAGTAGGAGGAGGAGGAGGAGGACCACCAGCAGGCAAGAAGAAGAAGGAAGAGGAGAAAGAAAAGGAGGAGGAGGAGGAGGGGAGGAAGAGGAAGTAGAGGAGGAGGAAGAGAAGGAATAAACATTATCAACTAACTGAAGGAGATACAAATGAATTAGAATGCCCAGGGTCACACTCAGAACTTAGCTTGGAGAAAAACAGACCTCCTGTTTCTGGGTCTAATATTATGCCCCCTCAAGTTTAATGGATGATTGAGATTTTTATTTTATTCATGGAATATTTTAAGTGTACAAAAAGAACAACAAATATTTGAACAAATATTTTTGTTCCTGAATTCAAGTCTTGACAAATATTATAATATATATGTGAAATCTTTCTTCAGCCAAAATTTCATCATCTTTTACTTTGTAATGAGTTCAGAAAACATTGTGCTTTTGTAGAGTATTTGGTTTTTCTTTATTGGAAAGTGACAATGATGCTTTTTAGATTCTATATTCAAGGTGGAAGTTAAATGGTATGCAAGTTACTTTTTTTTGGCACCAGGAATTGAACCCAGGGAGGCTTTACCACTGATCCACATCCCCAGCAATATTTTAATATTTTATTTAGAGTCAGGGTCTCCCTGAATTGCTTAAAGCCTCTCTAAGTTGCTGGGGCTGGCTTTGAACTTGCAATCCTCCTGCCTCAGCCCCCGGAGCAGTTGAGATTACAGGCATGTGCCATCGTACCTGGTTTAAGTTATTTTCTAATAGTGATAAAATTCTACCTAGAATCACATTCATTATTTGCATACATACCTTATCATCTTCAGTTGTATCAATCCTTTAAAAGTCAATAGGCAACACTAAGCATTCATGGATAGTTTCTTACTTCAACAATTGGCCAAATCCAAGAAAGCTTTACTTTTAAAAAATAAGACTAAAGGCACATTACTTTATGTATCTGAAGTATATGATAACATTTACTTTATGTGCATAATTACCTCTTGTTTCCTTAACTCAGTCTCCATTATCCAGAAAGCACAGATACATTCTCCAAAATGAACCTGTGTTTTTGTTTTTATTGTATAGTTTCTTTTATTATTTAAAAAAAAACACCTGGTTGGTAGTGACCTTGAGCTTTGGGAAAAGTTAGTAAGATTGTATGTGCTATATAATTTCACTATTATTTTATCACTTAGCTTCACAAGTGGTACTTAAAGCTAAGAACAACTTTAAATCTTCTTTACATTAATACAAACAAAACTCATTTTATAAATTAGTTATTAATTTCCTTTGGTATGCAATTATATTAACCATGCTATTGCAATAAAACATGTTTTATTACATTATTACTAGTAATGAAAGTATATTCATTTTAGGGAATTAATCTTTTCTATAGAGTCTTAAAATTTTTCTACACCATATTTCACTAATGAAATTAGAGAACATGGAGGAGAAACATCCTCTAAAACTCACCTCAGCCATTCATTAAATATAAGGATTTAAGAACAAAACACCAAGACTGAGAAGAGTTTGCATCATTTCATTTCCACCTTCTCTGAAAAAGAAAAAAAATTAAGGAGACTTAAAGGTCTATTTCTAAATATTAGGGTTAGAAATATTGTGCTATAACTTCATGGGGCAATGAGCTAGGTGACACATTTCTGGAATCTGGTTTAAAAGAACAGAGTATTTATATCTATTTCTCATATGAATAGGTAGTAAGGCAGAGGTAGGCAGAGACACTAAGGAGGAAAGTTAATCACATGTGTAGGAGACTGTTCTTGCTGTCCTTCTGCTAATCTAGCTGGAGAAATAAAATAACTTGAAGACGTTATTTGTGACCACTTCATTGAGAAAAAGATATGCTTAAACATGTATTCGTAGGGGGATTGTAGAGGAAAGTTTTACAATTTTTTTTTTTTTTGTGGGGGAAGAGGTATAGAGAAAATTTTTAGAAGCCTCCTGAGTAGTTAGGATTATAGGCATGGGCGACAATACTCAGTCAAATCCTCACACTGATACTTATTACTATCAATTTGTTCATATATAAAATAAACATAAAATGACAAAGAGCCATTTTTAAGCAAAAGATAGTATGCAAATTTCAGCACTTTTGTCCACAAGTACAATTACACTGAAACATACAAGAGCTGGGAGGTACAGATAAAAGTAACAAACCATCCAAAACATTGCTATACATAGGTTAAGTTTAGGATTTTTCTTGAAATATAAAGAGGCTTTTGATTAATAAAAGAGAAACTGGGTACTCCATTTCTGGGTACAAAATATTAAGAACAGTGGAAATTTTGGAAATCAGCAGATTGTCTTCAGATGTAGCAAGAAGAGTCACATGAATGGAGTAAAGCTGCATGTTGAGAAAGAGTAGAAAATTATTTGGAAGGCTAAGAGAGGGTTCTATGCTTGACACTGGGGCAGTGAGAGGATGTTGTACACACTACTTTTACAAGTTCTAAACAAGTGAATTTTGGTGGGAGGTTAAAAAAAATCAACAGGCAATTGACATATGGTATACTTGTGGTGGTTTAAAGATGGCTACACATTTTTTGGTATTACTTCCATAAAGCTGTAGAGACTATGACTCTTCCTCCTAAATCTTTGTGAGTTGTATGCCTACCAATCCAAGAGAATAAAATAGAAACCACATTTCTGGGCTCAGATATTAGGAGATAGGCAGCTTCCATCTACTATCTCTTGAAACTTCAGTCTTAGAACTCAGTTGCAATTATGTGAGGAAACCCAGTTTCTCAGTAAGATCCATATGGAAAAGAATCCTGACCTGCAAACAGTAGGCAAGGATCAGGACAACAGTAAGGATGGACTTACCAGGACTGTTAAAGAGCCTTCATGAAACTGGCTACTCCAAGTTTCATTGATCCAACAGAACCAAGGCCACAAAAAGCAGAGCTAACCTTTGCAACAGAGCTCCATGCAAAATTGCAGACTCATAATACACATAGATGAGTTGACATTTTAAGTCACTAATTTTTAAGGTTATTTGTTACATAGAAATAGACAACCAAGCTGGGTATGGTGGCTCACTCAAGTAATCTCAGTGGCTAGGGAAGCTGAGGCAAGAGAATCACGGGTTCAAAACCAGTCTCAGCAACAGCAAGGTACTAAGCAACTCACTGAGACCCTGTTTCTAAATAAAATACAAAACAGGACTGGGGATGTGGCTCAGTGGTTGAGTGCCCCTGAGTTCGATCCCCAACACCACTCTTCCCCACCAAAAAAGAAATAGACGACTAAAACAATCATGTATATTAGATGTTGTGAAGCATGAGGTACTAAAGAATTTTACAAAAGACATTCTGGAACTTATTCTTAAGCTTATTGTTAAGCTAAAACATGAAATGCAACTAAAATTTAGTCAGAAGTACTGGGGAAGTAAGTATTTTCTAGGCAAGAAGAATCAACATGCCAAATTCAGAAGCACATAGAATGAAAGATCACATTTTGATTAGGTCAAAGGATGTGATGAGGAAGATGTCAATATATTAGTCTAGTGAGAGTCCAGAGTATAACACATCTTTTTGTATATCTAAATAATAAATAATAAATTAGGTATTTATCATGAAGACATCAGAAAGTATGGTATTAGCTTAAAGGTTTATAAAAAGAAGATGATTTAAGGAAATGGCTCATGATATTTAAGACTCGAGGCTAATTTTTGTACAATTAGATGGGACCAAATTCTTGAAAGGAAGAGGTTGGGAAAAAAATAAAGATTCAGGCACAATAGGTTCCTAGACTCCTTCATTGATAAACCAACAGCCAGACTTGGTTGCTTACATTTCCATTTACGTTTCCATTCATTGAATTCTTCTTTCCACAAGCTTTAGCAACTTGTAATTCCTCTTATTTGGTAAATAAAAAATATTTTGACACATGTTCACCATATGTTTGTTGTACATACATATATATTCATATGCATATATATGTATCATATGTAGAGTGTGCATATATATATTTATGTGTGTGGATGTGTGTGTATATATATCTGTCACAGATATAGATATATATATATAGAGAGATCAATGCTGAGGATCAAACCCAGGGCCACATATGCAAGGCAAGAGCTCTCCCACTGGGCTATACCCTAGCCCTGAGAATCATATCTTTACCTTGGTTGATGATACTGACTGAAGGCTTAGATCACAGTTTTGAAGCTGAAAGGAGTGTGGAGTTAATAGATGAAAAAATTTTTTTCATTGAATTTGCCTTTAATAATTGTTTTTAAGTCATTTCCCTGTGGCATTAGGCCTAAATTAAAACCATTATTGTATCTACTACATTGTGTATCCAGTATTGTGTATCCACTCAACAGTTTTGATAGCTGTACATATCCATAAATCATCAACACAATCAAGATTTAAAACATTTTAATCATCCCCAAAAGACTTCTTTTGCCCCTCTATACCCACTGTCTATCCCCAGTATAGACCACTGATCTACTTCCCATCTGTAGATTAGTTTGCATTTTATATGAGTGGAATCATATATACATCTTTTGTGTCTGCATTTTTAAATTCACATTTTGAGGTTCATCCATGGTGTTTATATCAGCATGAGTTTCTTTTCATTGTTGAGTAGTAGCATATTGCATGAATATGTTATATTTTGTTTAACCCTTTACTTGTTAATAGACATTTTGGTTGTTTACAATTTTGAACTATTATTAATAAAGTAGCTATGAGGATCCATACATAAATCTTTATGCAGACCTGGTTTAATTTCTCTTGGATCTTTGAAAATTAATGGTTAGAAATAGAGATTCTAGTTCTGGGTATATCTCATTCTTCCCACAAAACCTAATAAAACTGGTTTAGACTGATCACTAGTCCAAGGAGAAGATCAGATTACTGTCTCTCCAGCAGAGACTAGTTTGGACATATAAATTATGAAGTCTTGAAACCCTAATCTGTAACACATATCTCAATGCTATTTTGAAAATAAGCACATAATAAAAATATGACTTAACAATTGGTGGAATTATGAGAGTAGGCCGGGGTCATCAGAAGACACTGCTTTGATTATGAAATTAATCACACAGTAACTTCAAATTATCCTGAGTTAACTGAGATGACCCAGATGTAATTTTCATGAGTTTCTCAACAGTGACTGCTTATGATAAACTGTAGATCAGTTATGAAAATGTATCACATGTTCTTCATCTGAACAGTGAATGGTTCTGTGATATAATAGAAAAATCATATGGAAAAATCTGGATAAGTGTCAACTGAAGAGAATGAAAGAACAAGTTGTAATATAACCATTAGTTAATTCAAATAAAAAAAATATTGAGCACATGGAGTAGACAGGACGTTGGGCTGTAATACAGAGATTAATGAGACTTCCTGCTTTCAACTAAAGAAATCTATTATAGGAGATGCTCATGTAAACAAAGAAATTAATATGCAGCACACTAATAGAATTATGTGTAAAGCAGAGAATGAGGAGTGATTAACTCTGTCATGGTAGAGTAATAAGGCTTCCTCAACAGGGTGATATATGAGCTGCATTTTGTATAATGAATAGGCTTATTTTAGGAGATTAGGACAAAGAGTAAGAGGCAAATATGTTAGAGGGTGTCACCAAAGCTAGAATTTATTTCCCCCAATGACTTTACTCCTACGGGTCTCAGTTACTCAAAAGCAACAAAGGACTTGTGATTATAGCATTCATAGCATCTAAGTCACCATAATGATTGGTCTATAATGGCTAGATAATGCCACATTTCAAGCCAGAGTCAGAGAGGAAATGTTTATATGACCTTCAATAGTCTTTCACTATAAAAAGAAAGTATATATTACCTTTAATAGTCTCTACCTAGTTTAATCTCTTTCCCTAATTCTGGGAGGATCTGTAGTCCTCCCTGCAGTGTCTACAATCCTAAACCCCTTCACCTGACCCCTGTCCTAAAACCACCAAAACTCATTCACTTGTGTAATGATAATTGACTACAATATCCTTTAGATAATCAATCCAAAATGGCCATACAATGGCATACAACTTCTGTGAGCAAGCAGACAGATGGAAAATGATTCCTTATCTTCAAGCTTTCTCTTTCTTGCACACTAAACCTGATCTTTGTTCTTCCTGCAAACCTGAGCACCTTCTTTTGGCTTCTTCTCCCCATCTTTGTCCCTCCTCCTCCTCCGATTTTGACCCACCTAATGAACCACCCTCCATACCAGTCTTCTGAGGCAGAGGCTCACCTGACCCCCTGCTCCTCCATCTCCTTTGCCCTATTCTGTTTCTTCTTCCGCTCCCCAACCCAGCTGGCCAGTACCACACTTATGTTCTAAAAAAAAACAACAACAAAAAAAGTGCCCACTTTAAACTTCTCCTGGGCTGCAACATGGACTTTCTATCTGTCTCTGTCTCTGTCTATGTCTCTCTCTCTCTCTCTCCGTCCCTCTCCCTCCCTCTCCCTCCTTCTCCCTCCCTCTCCCTCCCTCTCTCTGCCTTTCTCTTTCTTGAGCTCTCATGCTATTTTACTAAAATAATTAATGACCATTATCACTTTTTCTTCTAGGACTCTTGTTTTGTTTCTCTTAAATGCTATATTTTTCAAGCTCACAATTTTGATCCTACATACCTGGGTTAATGCTTTTTTGATCAGTTCTATTTTCAACTCTAGAGTTATTTTTGAACATTTATAACATTACAATGGAGATTCACCTACAAAAAGCTACAAGGCCTTTGCTTTTGTGTTAGTGTATATCCTGTTGTCTGATATTGCGTTATCTGTCTATATGTGTGTGTCCAAATATAATGCTCATGAATTAAAATTTTAAAAATGGATCCAGATAGCTTTAATTCACATGATTTAAAAAGGTTCAATTTAAATTGTGTAAACAAATGAAAGTAAAATGTCTTTAAAATGACCTACCTCACCAGTCTCTAGGTAGTCAAATTAATAAAATGTTGGTGTCTATAAAATGTCTATTATGAATTGTTTCTAGGTCTTTTCTTCCATAGGAAAGAGATGGAAGATACTATTCAATACACTTGTCTGATATCTTGGTTTTTTTACAGTAACATAATTAGATTTGACATGTATGGGATTACTCAAATGTGTTTGTTAGAGATATCTGATTAATTTACAAATTTGAAATGCTAACTGTTAAATAACATTGAGTACTCTAAACTCTTTAAGAACATTGCGGGTGTTTTCACAAATTGGTAAATGAAAAGGGTTTAAAATTGCTTTGCATCAACACTAAAAACAAGGTTGCTAAAAATTGGGTCCTAACAGGTGCAATTCTATATACAGAGTGATCCAAGAATTTTGACTGTGTTTCAATTGGAGTACTGTAAATAACAAGATATTTCATCTTATTAAAATGGAGTAATTTATCTAAATTCAAAAATTTTATAAGAATTGTTTCAGAATGTGAACAAAAAGGGGTCAGCATATAGGAAAGAAAAATAAAAAGTTCTAGGTACAGAAATATATTTAGTAGAAAGTCTTTCTGTGATGAAACCCGGGATGGGATCCATGGTCATTGCCTGCTGGCTCTCCCCTCATGGGAATCCTTGCTGCTTTGACTGTGTCCCCTCCTCCCTGGCCAATATCCATCATGGGCATTTCTACTTTTTGCTATTATGGACCTCCTCACCCACCACAAAATTTGACTCTGGACAGCCTTCCCTCTACTGGCAGTGAGACCTCAGAGCTCTTCTAGGGTGGCCCTTGAACTCTCTCTCTCTCTCTCTCTCTCTCTCTCTCTCTCCAAAAACCCCAGCACTAGATCAGGGTCTCCATTGACTTCGGCTGCAGACCCCTTCAGGTACAGTGATAACCCTCACTGATGGTCTGCTCCTACGTGGGAAATCAGAGAGGTTGTGGGGATGCCCCTTCTTCTCCTGTTTTCCTTCTCTTGGCTTCTAAGAACTCTTAGCCATGGGCTGTGCCCAATCTAAAATTCTCTGCGACCCCCACCCCCTTGGCTGTCTCCTCAAAAAAATTCTGCTTCTCCATTTGATTCCAGATCTCAAATCTCACAGGTTCATTTTCTATTGCAACACAGTCTGACCCCAATATAAGTTAGGTAATGACTCCTCTCAGATGGAGAATGGGACTCATACAACTTCTGTCACCGCAGCAGCAAGCAGGTAGAGATTCCCTCTGTTCAAGCCTTCTCTTCTCTTTGCTCTCACCCCTCTTTGTGTCAATAAGAGCAGTAAATTTTATTGGGGATTTATTTATATCATTTAATGTTCTGTAACTGGACCTGAACCTTATGTTACCTTGTACACTGGGATAAAAAATGTAAATGTATTTATAAAGGATAATGAGAGGCTAATCTGTTTAAAGGTTAATATCCAGAAACATGAAAGCATTTTGCCACTTTGTGACACAAAAGGAAAGTTAAAAGCTCTCTCAGCCTTTCCTTGATTTATGTTTTGAATGTAATATCATTGTGTTAACTAAAGTTCACATAGACTCAGGAAATAATATTGTAAAGAAGGAAGCAAATATCAGAATCAGAATTAGAACACTGTACCTAAGATTTGTGAAAAGCCCCACCTTACCTGAGATAAGGCTCTGCCTCCCACTCTGCTGTATGTCAGAATGGCTCCAAAATAAGCCAGATTTCAGCTTATTTAAAGTTATATTCAAAAGATTGTGTTTTTTGTTGTTGTAGTATAATTACTGTTACATCAAACAGGGGATATAATGTATAACTCAGCCAAAATTCAAGATAGCTATTACACAAACTAAATGTTTTACTGTTGTTGATTCCATTTTGTATTTTCCTTGTAAACACTATAACTGTTGCCTGAATAATGTTTTGCAGAAGTACTTCTTTGAGAACAAATGACCTAAATTAATTTGAGATATAGGCCATCAAATATAGGACAGATAATGTAGACCCCCAGTTAAATATAAGGGGGTAAATAACTGAAGTCATAAACCTTAAAGTTAAAGCCCAGTACTCTTACTTTATGACTGGTGAGACTTCCTTGCTGGTTGTTTAAGATCAAATTTAAGATCAAGATTAACATAAAAGGGCCAAGAAGACCAGTATTTGACTCTTTCTCTCAGAGTCAGCCTGAATCTAGGGAACAAGATAACTTCTCTAAGGAGCTTTGCAACTCTGGGCCATGTGACCTCTCAATCAGGGAGATTAATGAGACCACTAGAAGATGAAAAACCAATCAGTTCACCTGATGCAGAGGAGGGTCATTGGAAAAGGGAGACATTCCTGATGCTTCCAGAGGAAGCCACCTTATCAAGGAGACCCTACCTAGTGAACGGTACTAAAGAAGCTAAGAAGCTGCTGTCAAGTTCTCCAAGAGTAACCCCTGTGGGAACTCAGCTGACCCTTAACAGCAGATAAGAACAGGTCAATTTGACCAGCTTGATCTTGAACACCTAGCAAAAACAGTTAAAACCAAAACATAGCCATTCCTGGGCATTTTTTTAAAAAAGAAAAGATAGTTAAAATATAACTTAAAATATAGAGTCATCCCATCATCCCATCGTTCCCCCTGAAATAGTGCTCCTTCCTTCCCCTCTTCCTTCTCATATATCTTTTCTATCGCGAATCCCTGCCTGCAGAGAGACGCGACACGTAGGCTGGTCAGAAGCTTTATTTACACGATGGCCATCTCGTTACAGGATCTTTCCTCTTCTCCCCGCCCCCAGGGAAGTAGCGGGTATATATGTGCAGGAGCAACCAATCAGGGAGCTGTCCACGAGGTTAGCTGGTGGACTGCAAGCTGCACGGAGCCCAGGCACTCAGTGATCACGCACTGAGCATGCAGAAGTCTTGGCCAATGGCAAAGACTTCCGCATTAGGATGGGGCTCCGGGCACCCTGACAGGCCAGCGTGGCAGGCGAGACGTGAGGAGGGGGTCTGGGCCGGCCCGCCTCCTCACGTGGCCTCGGGGGCCCGGCCTGACACGGACATCCTGTGGGCAAACCCACCCACCCTCCGGAAGGTCGGGGGGCGGGAGCTGTCCACGTCAGCATGGCTCGTTGTGGCTGTGCAGCAGCTGTCCAGCCGCTATGCCGCCACCTCTTCGGGCTGGAGGCACCTCCATCGGAGGGGCCGGGTGCGCGCCTTCGTTCCGGGGCGCCAGGGTCGGCCCGGAGGCACCTCCATGGGAGGGACCGGGCGTGCGCCTTCGTTCCGGGGCGCGGGAGTCGCCAGCCGCCCCGATCGCGCCGCCCGCCCCGGCCAGTGGGCACCCCGACACTTTTCCTCTCTTAAACCACATTTGAGCATTCCTATGGGGTTATGATGACTCCTCCTTACGTAAACCTTTGTCTGCCCCTGGCTTAACCTCTTCAAATAGGAGACAAAGTTCTTATCTCTCCTCCTCAAGAGGCTACAGCTCCACTATCTCCCAAATGGCAGAGACCCCATACAGTGCTTCTGGCTAGGTGCAAAATTTATCAGGATGGCTACATATTTCTCAGGTTAAGCTCTACTCTCAATCCACAAACTCCTCTCCAGCTTCTAACCCTCAGGCTTCTTCCAACCAATACTTGGCCACCCCAGTGGGACCTCTCCATTTTAGGCTGAAGGCCATCAAGCCCTCCACCCTTCTTCCCATTCCAGAGGCCAAGGACCAGAACACCAAGGCACTGGACAACCACACCGAGTCATGAGGACTGGACTGTCAGCTATATTCTTGCCTCCCCTGCCATTTACCCTGTCTGCCATTTTCCTAACTATTGGATTTTTTTCCCAGTAGATTTGTCCAGGTGCCAGCTATTTCCTCCCTCCCAGATTGCCCATGGGACTGCTGGAGGACTGACTCCCACTGTCCTCAGGAGTGTTTTAGCCATTTTACATATGTGGAGAGCTGATGCTCAGAGGATCCACTTGAAACACAGACTCAATTTAACTAACCCTCTCATCTCACAGGGATGTTGGGTGTACATGGGAATGGGGTTGTCTCATCTCCTTGCTAGCGCCCTAGACTTTAACAGTTCTTTGACTTTCAACAGCACCCTTTGGAGCAGACGATCAGGTGTGTATCTCTTCCAATTTGCTTCCAGGTGCATATCTTCCAATGGACGTCACCCTGTAGGTTCATTAGAAAAGGGAAGTGCTCTCAGGAAGAGCACTGCCTCTATACCAACCAATCAGGTATTAATCAGCTTGTATTACAGGAATATCAGGACCTCACAGGAAAGAATCAGAACCTGGATACAAGTGCACTCCCCAGAGGAACTATCTGGACCCCTACCCCCCCCCTCCTGCAATGACACCCCCCCCCCCAATCAGTCCTACACCCACACCCAGCAGGAAGCAGTTACTGAAGATGGATGTTTGCCATGCACCCAAAGGGATTTTCTTATAAAAACAAAAATGGGGAATATAATAAAAAAAGCTGAAATGGTTGCACCCATCAGTCAGACACAATGCAGCAAGTCCGCAGCTGTCAGAGCAGTGCTCTGTCCACATAGATCCACCCCCATGTCAACTCGCCATGACAGGCAGCAGGTGGGCACCAGGTTTACCCTGCAGTCGGGCTCTTGCCTCAGGCCTCCGGCCTCAGGCTGCCTACCAGTCCACCCTCTGACTTCTCAGGGCTCCCTGCCTGGTGGTCGGGCACAGGCCACTCCTGCAGGGGAGGCAAGGGAGAATGACAGCTCTCCCACCCCTTCTCTGCAGCTAGCCAGCCATTGGTCCGTTCATCAGCCTGTCCTCGCCAGCCATTGGCTGATCCCTAGCCTGCCAAATTCAACGTCTTAACAATTGGCCCAATGTCGTTTGCCTGCAAAATTGAACAACTTAAAAGAAGCTCCCCCGCCATGCTCTCTCTCTCTCTTTCTCTTCAAGGCAGACACTATCTGCCTAATAAAATCTCTTGTATGAGTTCCCAAATCTGGAGTGGTTTTTCTGGGCACTTTTTTCCACTTTTCAGTCTCCCATTTTGTGAATTGGTTTGAACCATGTGAAGTTAGACAATTTCTTTAAGTTTCTTTGTCTCCTTTATGATGGCCTTTAGCATCTTTAATTTCAGTGGCAAAAAGGTAGACTACAACAAGTGAAAACACATTTTCTTCCCCAAGTATAGAGTAACATACTAAAGATGCCAGTTAAAGCCTCTTTTTCTTCTGGTATCTCTTTGTTTTTTCGAGGCTTGAGTATTCTCCTGAGACGTAAAACCCACCGTGCCAGTAATCACACAGTAACTTCAGTACCAGGAAGCAGTCCACTGAGCAAACCTTGTGAAAGGACCAGCTGCATGAACACAACAGCTTTCATCTTGTTGATTCCACATGCAAGGGAGCCATCCCCAGCCTTTGATCAGACACTGGCCTTGGGCTTGATTAATACTTTTAACCGAAGAAAGGATAAAGGAAAGAAATCCATGAATCTTATTATGTAAACATGTTGGGGTTGATGGATTTCAATTTTCAATTACATTGCTGAGTTCTCAAGAAGCATACTTATCATTTAATCATGTAGCTATACGATCATAAACAAACTAGATACATTTAATTGATGTAATTAAGATTTTAAGTACTTACTAACCTATTAATTTGTCTAAATTTTACTTCAACTCTTAAGAAAAAACAATATATACAACATGTTATCTTATTATTTTCAATTTAATTAAGTAGTTTGAAAATTCATTATGAATCTAGGGCTAATTTTGCATAATCCTAATTTCCTTTACATTTTTTCAGTTATTTTGCTACATAAGCCAGGAAGCCTTATAAATCCTAGAAATAAGAATTTCTAATCACAATGGTTATGAAATCTTTCTTCATTTTTATTATAGTTATCTGCTACTACCATTGAACAGAGAAGGTAAAACTGCATAGGTAGACAAAGATTCCATTAATTCTTAATGCACATATGTCTCATATTTACCAACAAAACTAACTTAGCAATTTTATGTAATAAAATTGAATAAAATATGAATAAGTAACATTCATTAATAACAAATCATAAATTATTTCTACATATAGTGTAGGATGACTATTAAAATATTTAGAATAAAGTTCATGAGCATACATTCATTCCTGAAGTTCAAGTGTATTTCTTCTAAAATATTCTTGGAAAATAATGTAATGCTGTAATGTATTTGATGCCTCCAGCAAAGGAACATATTGCTTCAGAAAAATCAGATTTGATTTGGGCTTCAACCATCCTTAGAATGCATTGATTTGTATGCCGGCTACACTTCAAAATCAGCCCATGAGCTTTATTCTTCTGTAGTTGACATCACTCTTGGCACACTCAGCCTCTGTTCTCTGCTCTCTTTGCACATAGAAATGAAAGCAGTTGGAATAAAATGCTAGGGAGCAAAATTGTTTTTAGGGGAAAATGGTAATACTTTTTAGCATTCTTCCTTACAAAGTTCAAAATAATAAATAATACAACTTACTTTTTCATCTTCTGGGGAAAATGTGTGGCTTTCAACATTTTCTCAGAGAAATTTAATTCACAGCTTAAAAGAAGGAAATCTCTTTCAAATATTTTCATATTATATTATTTTTATCTTAGAAAATGGGACTAATCATTTTTTACAGAAGGTTAGTGCTCATCTAATTTCATGGAGTTATTGGTTCATATCACAGATGTAAAAATGCAAGTGTTGGTTATTTCATCTTTTCTAAAAATACAACCACTGTAGGTCAGAGTAATGGCATTTGGCTTATCTCTCAAATACAAATATAACTTGGAGACCACTGAAGCATTTAAGGAAGGAGGTTCCAATGCCTTATGTGAAACCTTAAAGTTATTGCTGTTTTCTTTCTGTTGTATTCCTTCTGAAGTATTACCAACAACCACCAGAGTGCTACTCTTTAAATTAAAAAGTACAGGTATTATTTCTTACAGTCCACACCTTTAAAGATTAATTCATTTACTGAAAAAGATGGTACTTAAAAACTGATAATAAAACCAGACCAAATCACATTTTACCAAAGGCCAAATTTTTTTTACTAGTAATTTCTATGCAATATGATGGAAGCTAGTGGATGATTGATGAGAATTCGGTGTGCATCACACATTTGTACTAATAAATAAAATGCAATCCAATGCATATAATATAATAAGAGCTACTTTGAATAGACACCTTCTCTGCCCTTCCTTAGAAGTTTCAGCCTACATATAATTGTTCTGATTTCTCATAATATTGATCTCTCCCCTCTCTTGCCATGATTTCCTGTAGATGAAGCATAGTTTCCCACTTTTTGATTTGGTCTTGGCCACATGATTCACTTTGGGTAACTGAATGTGAGCAAACATGACAACATGCCATGTCCCAGCAGAAATAATAAGTGCATTTCTGTTATTTTCCCCACCACTCTGGCTCATATTCTCTACCATAAGAATGTTTTGGATAGTGACTATTTATTAAACCTTGGTTCCAAAGTGAGAAGACAAATGGAGCCCAGCTGAGGACAACTGAATTAAACTGAGGGGGAAAATTATGTAAACCCCTGGTATTTTGGACTAATTATTACTCCTCTCAAGTTGACTAATAGAAATTTATATAGGAAATTAGATGATATTCTATTATACATATGTCAAATCTATGTCTCTAAGTTTGGACTGAGAATTGAGGTGAATGTTTTACAAGTCTGATAAAACTGTAATAAGTTGGAAAATAGAAAATAAATCTAATGAACTTGCAGTTTCAGACATAGAATTTTTCCTTAAAGGCTGTTTGCTAGTGTAAGACTGGTTCTCATTAGTTCTATATGAAAGACACTAGTTTGGAAAAGAATTGGCTTGTTTATAAGCAGGATTCAAGCATGAAAGGATATACGAAAAACTTGAGGGTTGTTTTGGTGTGCAGTTTCCTCCCCAATTAAAAAATCTCAAAATATCTTAATGATAATGTAGTTTCAGGACAAAGCTTAAATCATAGTCTATCTTTGGAAGAGATTTAATCAAGAACATGATTCAATCAAAGGTGTGATTTCTAAACTCCTTGTAATGATTTGTGATTGGATTAGCACATGTCTACTAAATACTTTAACTTGGAAAAAACTGTTCAAGATAAAAAGACAATGGTGTCTCACAGAAGCCTCCTAAGCTTTCAAGATATATACATAAGTTCAGAAAGACAAACATGCCTCTGGAACTATTGATATGGCTATTAAAACATGAAGGTATCATGAATTAAATAGATAAAAATCACAGAGGTGCAAAGCACTGCACTGTAAAAGAGATTGTGAGACTGAGATTTAAAACAACCTTTGAACATCCAACTCTCTGAAGGCAGGCTGGAAAAGCTGGTCTGTGATTGAGGAGGGCATATTTTCTAAAGATCTCTTCAGATGTGACGAAGAGACTCATAGAAAAAAGAAAGACCTCCCAGAAGGAGAGCAGAATCCATGGAGAATAATGAACTCTGGAGTTACTGGTAGGAGCGTGTGCCATCAATGATCATTCCTTACCTCAAGGGAGGTCATTATTTTAATTAAGAAGTAGAATTTCAAAACTTCTTAGGACTAATAATTACTTTTCTTTCCAGATGGGAGTGCTTTTGATTTTTATGTCACTATTCTACCATTTCACGTTGAGAAAATAGGAAACCTAAATACGAACAGGGCCTAGATCTCAATAGTTTGTAGATCAAGATCCTAGACTTGGAGCTTAACACAGTGATTGGATAAGTGTTTTGAGATGCTTTGAAAGGGGAGTGAATTTGTGTGTGGGTGGGAGAAGTAAATATTTGTGAACTAGAATGTAGATGACTGTGGAATTTACTATTTATTTGCAATTATATTGCTGTTCCCTACCTTTGTTGTGTTTCTGTGTAAGTGGACTAACCTTCCCTGAACCATTGGATTTACTAGCAAGGCCATGTGTGGTTGACTCCATCTCTCTTTTTATGCCCTATACCATGAGAAAGGCAAATGTCAGTCAGTGACCACTCTTTAAATCTGGAACAGGTTTGAGGAGATACATGAAATCCAGCAATGCCAGAGGAGTCACAGCTGATCAGTAGTGTTTTGCAGTACAAAGAAAATGCTTGTTTTTCCAAACTATCGTGATTTTGGAGTTGTCTGGGGTTAGTACAAAGATCCTTTGATTAGCATACATTATTTAATTTGAGCTGTGTGGTATAATATGGATTTGCTATTATTATCTTTCTTTTTATGTATGTGGATAAGTTGAATGAGGCTGGGAGAAAATTTAGAAAAAAAAGGTTATATAGTGCTAAGGGACAGAAACAAGCTTCATATTAAATGCTGAGTTTAAATCCCTATTCATTCCAGTAGGCCACTAGCAGAAACAGCCCTGTCACAGATATCTTGCCTGGCTTTTTAGAGGTTCTTTTCCTACTTCTGATTATACTGGAGTTTTACCAAAAGCCAAACAATTCCTAGAGAAAATTCTCACCACTGGACAAACCTGGTTAGACTCTTATGCTTTTCTAAGGAAGAGAAAGAATTTAGAGGCTGATATTCAGGATCTCAGAAGAGCTTTTCCAGAAGCCTTGCCACTGACAGTCAACTGGACCAAAGTGAAATTTTTCCCCCAGAAGGAAGGAGAACATCCTGAATACTTCTTGCAATGCTTAATACAACCATTCTTCTGATACACCTCCCTAAAGCCAGAAATCCTCAGCTATAAATTTTTGATTTCCACTGACTTGGAAATCTTCTTCCTGATATAAAATAACAGATTCAAAATAATGTGATAAGATGACTATGTCAGTCCTGTAGTGTCACTAAAGCTGCTTCCCAATTGTTGCAAGGAATTAAAATTAATACTCCTCACTTTATAAATCAAGTCTTTGCACATTCAAGACAGTTGTAGATACTGTAAAAAGCCTGGACATGGGAAAAGAACTGCAATTACTCTAGAACTCAGCACTCCGGGAAGGCACAATCTTCTCATTTGACAGAGCTATTTTCCATACAATCCACTGATTAATGGGGTTACTCAGTCCTCAGCTGCACCCCAAGATTAAGATAAAGGACTTTAAGACTGACTCTTTTTACTGTGTGTTCAAAGACTTTATCTTTACCTGTTACCTGGAATTCCATTCAGGTGGTTGGAGTCTCTGGCAGGTTATTTTGCTGCCCATATCCCAGGGTACCCCAATATCGATAAACCCTCAACACCCGCCAAGATTTTCTGGTCTCTGACTTCTCACCAGCAAATCTTTTCAGTAAGGACATGTATAAAATTCAATGGTACTATACAAAGTAGTAAAAAGACATCTTTATTTCCTTGCCCTAGAATCCAACCTCATCCTTCCTACTATCCCTATGGGGCACTAATTTTGATTCAAACTTTTCTGAAGCGGGTCCAAATTTAAATGATTCTCCTAGAACAGAAACCCTGCACCTAAATAGAAGAAAAAGTAGACCCAAATCTCTACCATGTTGGCTTAGGAACTGACTTCCTTAACAAGACTTCTAAAGTGTAAAAAGTGAAATCAAGAATCAATAAATGGAATGGAATCAAAAGCTTCTTCACAGCAAAGGAAGTAATCAATAAAATGAAGAGAGAGCTACAGAATGGGAGAAAATCTATACCACCTGCACCTCAGATACAGTGCTAATCTCCAGGATATATAAAGAACTCAAAAAACTTAACACCGAAAAAAACCCACAAATAATCCAATCAATAAATGGGCAAAGGAACTGAACAAACACTTCACAGAGAAAGAAATATAACTGATCAACAAATATATGCAAAAGTGTTCAACATCTCTAGCAATCAGAGAAATTAAAATAAAAACTACACCAAGATTCCATCTCACTTCAGCTAGAATGGCATTTATCAAGAATACAAGTAACAATATATATTGGCGAGAATGTGGGGAAAAGGGTACACTCATACATTGCTGGTGGGATTGGAAATTGGTGCAACCACTCTGGAAAGCAGTATGGAGATTCCTCAGAAAACTTGGAGTGGAACCACCATTTGACCCAGCTATTTCACTCCTCAGCCTATACCCTAAGCCTATACCCTAAAATCAGCATAATACAGTGGCACAGCCACATTAATGCTTTCAGCAGCTCAATGCACAATAGTAGTTAAACTACATGAACCAACCTAGGTGCCCTTTAACAGATAGACAGATAAAGAAAATGTGGTATATATACACAATAGAATATTACTCAGCCTTAAAGAAGAATGAAATTATGGCATTTGCAGGTAAATGGATGGAGCTGGAGACTATTATGCTAAGCGAAATAAGCCAATTCCAAAGAACCAAATGTTGAATGCTTTCTGATATGTGGATGATAATCCACAATGGGTAGGTGATAGGGAAGAATAGAGGTACTTTGGATTAAACAGAGGGGAATGAAGGAAGGGGAGGAGGCATGGAGGTAGGAATGATAGTAGAATAAATTGGACATTATTACATTATGTGGATATATGTTTACACCACTGGTGTGATTCTCCATCATGTACAACTAGAAGAATGAGAAATTATACTCCATTTATGTATACTGTGTCAAAATGCATCCTCCTGTCATGTATAAATAATTAGAGCAAATAAAAAATAAAATTAAGTTTAAAAAGTACTCTAGTTAATCTTTGTATCTTACATGCTGGCAAGGGTGCACTAGTTAAAGTAGCCCACCTGTAGCCCAGTGCTCCATCACTCAGGATGAGAAATGAGAAATTGAACCTATAATTAGGCTCCCTATTATAGCAGGGATTTCTTATCATTACCTCCTCACCCTGGAATATACCAGTCTTTCCAGTGAAAAAACAAAGGAAATTTGATTCAGGAAGTAATCGCATCTATGAATTTGTGTAATATAGAAGAGCCTTGGAGATTCCTGGCCATCTCATGGTCCCTAGTCTGACCCCATCCTTAGGGATGCAGTCTGGTTTACAGCAATTGACTTTTGCTCATATTTCTTTTCAATGCCATTGTGCCTGCCCTGCCTCACTTCGTTTTGCATTTAAGGAAATACAATTTACAAGGATTCACACACCATATGCCATCAGGTAAACAAAGTAAGCTCAATTTTTTTCAAGTCCTCAAAGCTGCCTTAAAGTCCCTACCTCTCACAAGAGGTTTCACTCTTGTCTATTTTGCCACCAAACTAAACAGGGTGATCTAATATATGCCTTCATCCTTCTAAACACACTGACTGAACAAGGCCTCAAAGCCTTTAAGTTTGAACTTCAATGAATACAAACAACCGTTTCCTATTTAGTCCATGAAATATCTTAGAATACTCAAAAATTCACTCAAATACCTTGAGTTAATTTTATCCAGTTTTTCTTTGTTCTCCCAATAAACAAAGGAACAATTATAATTTAAGTAATTTTTTCCTCTTTAGGAGGAGCTGGTTATTTCTGTCAATGACCATATCCAAGCCTTTATGTGCTCTCAGAAACAGAATCGGAACCCTTGTCCTGTCCTCTGAGACACTAGCCTTTTTTAAAACATTCAAGTTTGTGATTGACCTGAGTTCTCAGCCTACCCCAAATTTTGACAAACCTTTTCCCCTATATTGTTATAAACTTAATGGGCTTGTTGCAAGTATTCTACATCAACTTTTGTCTCTCAAATATATTTCTCATGTCAGTTAGACCCTGTATCATAAGACATACCTCCATGCCTTAGCACAGTCCATAGCTGCCACCCTAATCGACAAGCCAGTACCTTTGACACTAAGCTCTCCATTCACCTCTGTGTTCTCCATGCTGTGTCAAGTCTTTTATATACTAAGAAAACAGCACCTCTCTACATGGTGGCAGACCTCCAAGAGCAGGGCCTTTTAAAAAACCCCTCCTTCACCTTGCATCATTGGTACACCCTGAACCTGACTAACCTATTACCCCTCCCTGACAATGAAGAGTCCAGCTCTATGCCACATGATTGCCTTATCACAACAGAAGTAATCTGAAACCACCAAGCAATCTCTGAGACACCTCCGTAGAAATTCCAGACTTCCATTTTGTGATGATTTATGCAGAATTTTCAGGAAACATATTAGTTGACTATTCCTGAGTTGGAATAGTTGAAACATATTCTGCCATGTATGAAATAAGTACAACCTGTGAACTTACAGGTATTACCAGAACCTGCACTGAAAAAAGACAGGAAAGCGCCACTATAACACTGGCTTCAGATATGTGTTGGAGTCTGTTACACTGGCCCAAGGTAGAAGTCCTTTGGATTCCTGACCTCAGTGAGTACTGAGGGCATATAATTGCTACTCTATAATAGGCTATTTATCTCCTACTGAGATTACTTTTGTCTATTGTTTACACCCTTCAAGGAGAATGACACCATGTCTCTGAGGAATAATCTGAGAACACTGCCAGATATGGGCCCCTTATCCTTTATCTACCTTACTGAAAATCTCTACCTTTATCTGTGACTGGTATCAGTAATATCAGGCAGATGCCTAGCAGTCTGAAGAAGAGAAAAGTCTGCAAAATGTTGCCAAAAATTTGTCAGAGGATTATACATTGGATCAAATGGACTTCCTGTTGTAGGTCCCCATCTTTTTGACATTTTACTTGTACTTATATCCTATTAAATGGGAAATAAATGCAAACAAGGCACAAAGAACTACATGACAGCTGGTTTTGCCCTGATAACCACAAAATTTCTGACAGAATTATTTTCCCAACGTGCTACCTATAGATTTTACTGAATTTCTGGAGATAATGTCCATCCTTGTGGGTCCCCCACGACCCACACTGCCCTTTAAATACTCCAAGTAGAATTTATCATTTGCCCTCTAGCTTTAGGATATTCTCGCTATTTAGTGATTGTATGTTTAGTGGATGGACTGAATGTAATCCAACTAGATATGTTAATGTCACAACAGTTGCAAAGAAACTAATAACAGGCAATTTCATGTTTTACCATTTAAAAATAATCCAATCAGACAAAAGACCTCTCTTCACAACATAAGTAAATTACGTATTAATGAAATTCTGAGATAATCATGAAATTTCATGTTCCCTACCCTCACAAATTCTCAAGGTAACTGGAATGTAAAATTTTAGACATTGAAACAATGTTGGGTGGCCTGCATCAACCAAAAAGCCCTGCCATTCCCTTTGAGGAAGAAAACCTGTCAAGAAACTGGACATAAATGGCCAGAAGTATTATCCCTGGACCTTATTAAAATCTGGAATATCTCAAACGTGACACATGGAATAATCCGTTTCAAAATAATTTTTGGTTTCTCTATACCTACTGACATCTCTAAATCTATTTCTGAACTGAATAAGCATTATGGATGTAGTGAAAATTTCAATATTATGACAAGCTACATATAAAACTAACTATAGTCGGGAGTACATAATCACCAAAAGTTATGACCTTCATCAACCAATAAGCTCTGCCATCCCTTTTGACCCAGAGATAAGGGTTTAGCAAGATTTTAGAAGAAAACATACACCTAACTAGGAGGAAACTTCTGGAGTACTGCTATCTACCTACATAAAGATAAAAGCAAGAGAAAAATTCCTTCTAGAGTAACATGATCCATGCAAAGTCAGACCCTGATTCTCACTTCCAAGGTAATTGGAAGGACATCCTTTCAGGTGACCTCAAATTGAGGATTTTCAGAATCAATTCACAGACCCTCAAAGCAGATAACAGCATGACATGGACTGTTTTTTCCCAATAATAGGGTAAAAAACTACATCTTCATCTATTGTCCCTTAAAATTTTTCTTTTCCTTGACATTCCAAAAAAATAAAATGAATATCAAAATTTTGTATTTTCACTTTGAACAATTTCCAGACCATTTATTTATTAAAAGATTGACTGAAGATTGCTTGCCTTATCCTTTTTTAGTCTTCCCTCTGCTTGTCCACAATGAGCTCTCTCTCAAATTTTGTCTTGTTTCAACTAACCCTGGTAACTTTTTTGACAATTCTAGCACAAATGTAAATGACCACTTGAACCAGTCCCCCAAACACTGGTGACTTGCATTAATCAATATGATTGTTGGTTATTTTAACATTCAGAAGATACAGAATAACCTGAACTACTTTTTAAATTTCTGTTAATAAAAACAGCTGATGGACAAAGGCTAGAAATGGACATGCAAAAGGGTATGTTATCTACTAGCAGGAAGACAAAAATCATCCACCATTACGATTTGTAGGCTGACTTGGAATTTAGAAGATTCCATGACAGATCAAAGTCTATCATTTATTTAGGTGAAGTCATTGAATGGAACTGTTTCCTTTTACATCAAAAACAGATACAGCACTGGACCCTTTCTACATACGATGGCAAGGCAAATGGTACTCAAATGCCATGGTTGGATTTCACTGATAAGACATCTTCAGACTTCTCATAGATGTTACGAATGTTTCCAGATAGCACAAACATTTGCTTTGTCACTCTTGGTTTGTGTGCTGTGGAATAACTTAGCTATATATCTGATTAGGATGCCTAACGCCATGAATTATATGAGGATTAGACCAACATTTGGGATAACTCGGTTAGGTGATAAATACCAATCTGCATAACTGGCAAGATCAGGCGCTGGGACTTCTCTATCAGGTATGTCACAGATTGATTTACTGTTGTAGCCTGACAAAAACACATTTAAAAATGGAGCAATGCAAATGCCAACATGATAGTGATTGTGAAAGAGACACAACCAGCTTGGGAAGTCACAGGTTCCTCTTTCACTTTGTTCATGAACGACACTGCTTTTTTTTAATTTTATGTGGCAACACAGTCTATGAAGGGTTCCCAACTAATGGGTCATGTTCATGTGGACCATCATAATCAGAGGCCTCCCTCACCAGACATTCTACATTAAATGTTATTCAAGTACAAATCTTGGGTACTCCTTTGTACAAAAGTTAACATCACATACTTGAGACAACATAGAAAACCCACTTGTGGTTTCTGAATTTTTATTCACTGACAAGGACCGTTAATTCTTTTTTCTAAGTTTTAGAACTCATGATTCAGAAAGAATGAATCTAAATCTGTCCAAGGTAATAGAATAGAGATTAAATAAGATGATGCAATCTCTGGAAGCATGTCAATCAGAAGATTGCTGTTTAGCCTCCATTGTACTCCAAATTACCCCATCCTGGATACCCCCACTGCCCATCAAAGAGGAACTTATGCAACCATTGGTACAAAATTCTACTTCTACATAAATCAAAAGGACAAATAATGTTGAATATACGCTTTTAAAAAGAAAAGATTAACATTCTACATCAAATAAATAAGGTACAGTGTATTCTGGACTGATACCTTCCTAGGACTGAGAGACTTCAATGAGGCAAGGGGCAGAGAGCTTAGATTTGCTCTTTTCCGCTTATTCATTCTTGTTCTAATTTCTGTTCTTCTCTGTGCTTGCAGATCTCTTACCTCACAGCTTCAAAACCAGATCTTCTCTCTACAACAACCAACTCAGCTTCTCATTATTAAAATTTCTGAAGATATTTCATAGTGAAGGAAATACAGGAACTCATTAAGAATCCTTGTGTTGGTAAGATTATTTTTAAATGAAGACATTGGATATTTGATAGATGCAGAAAGAACACTTCTTGAAGCTTTCCTAATCTAAGAGCAGAAACTTCAGAGAAATGGAACTGACATCAATTCCCTCTTAAGGGTGACTTTCCTTCCAGAAAGAAGACCAAGAGTAAAACGACCATAAATCTCCCTTTTAAGAAAGGTCAGTAGCCATAAAGAAAATGGAAAGGCCACTCTCACCTGAACACCTGAATAAACAAACTATCACAAACTTTCTTATCTCCTGTTTGTCCTCTAGAAAACCCACTTGTCTTTGCTAAAGAAACACATTCTTTCTCCCTAGGGAGACCTTTCTCCTTCTGCCTTCCCTCTCCTAAGTTAGGTACATAAACCTCAAACCTTAACCATTCAAAAATCCACTTGGTTTTTGCAAGCTCCTGTATGCATACAAATAAACAATATATCTTCCTGTTAATCCTTACCAGTTTAATTTGCAGGTCTTCAGGATCTAAACTTGAGAGGGTAGAATAAACACTTTCCACCCCAACAGTCCTATTTTCTGTGAATGATGACACAGCTGAATTGTTAGTCTTTTAACTAAAAGTAGCATTTTTATTTCTCCCAAAGTTAGGGTCTAAACAATATCTTGTGGTATTTTGTGCATAAATCTCTACATGACACTTATTTTGAGATCAAGAAAGTATCATGAACAATATGTCTGATGTCTTGTGAACTTACCATATTAACAATACATTGTTTTCAATCAACATTGAGAAGCACAAGACTGCATCATGGTATTTGTACTAAGAAAACTGATTTTTCTTAATGAACACGGTGAAATTCTTGCTGAAACACTTGCTATATGTTTAATGAGACAGAACTACCCACTCATAAGATCTCTTAAAATTCATTCACTAATATCTTTGAATTTTCTCAATAATCTCTTATGTATTAAATATTTGAAAATTTAATTGTGATTTTTGTTTTGTTTTGTTGTTCTTTTGTGCCTGGATGGAAATTTGGATGGGGTAAACCATTTCCATTGCAGCAGCTGCTTAGATCACCACGGACTTGTCTTCAGTTGACAAAGTAACAATAAAACTTCAGCAGCACTGGGAAGGAGAAGAACAAAGAACATGCAGGCCCCAAAGGCATTTAGCATCTTATATAGAACAAATGCTTTTTTTTTTTTTTGTAAAGGAGGAAACTAAATACAAAGCATCATGTGTTTGTTTAAAGGTCACAAAGGGCTTATGTGAAGTGACTTACTGAAATTTAGAATTTGGAAAGATTAGAGTTGAATGTGTTTACATGTCAAGTGATTCTGTGAAACTACAGCTACTGAATTGGCTCTGAGTCAGTATGGCACTTGGCTATACTGGCCAAAAAAATTATGAACCCGATGACTAATGTACACTATGCAGTTCCTTTGTAGATAGGTACTTGGCAACAGTGAAGGATGAGTAGTGACTTTAAAAACGAACTTGTCAATGTAGGAGGTCACTGTCTGGTCACAGATGAGAAAAGTAATAGGATAATGTTGATGGCTTTCCTGACTTAGCATGCCTACCAGAAGCCAGCATCTAGAATGATGACACACTCTGTCTTTTGTAGTCTTCACTGGGCATGATGCCATGAATCTTAAAAACATAAATAAAAGTTCTTGGAATGTTGATTATAGCTAAGACCAGATGACTTATTCACTGTGTCATAAAACTCCTATGTCTTTGATTCATCAAAGGATTTGGAAAGGTGCTGTGTTAGCATTCCCTTACTGTAATAAAGTTTCTGAGACACTCAGCTTATAAAGAGAAAAGTTTTATTTTGTTTCACAGTTGTGGTGGTTTCAGTTGATAGTAAACTGGCCCCATTGCTGTGGGTCTAGTGCAAGGGAGCACATCATGATGGAGAGTACTTGGTGAAAGAAACTGCTCACACATGCCTGCTGGGAAGCAGAAAGAGAGGAGGTTCCAGGGTCCCAGTGTCACTCAAGGGCATACCCCCATACTACTGGCAGACTTCCAACTAGGATCCACATCCTGAAGGTGGCCCCATATCAGAACACCATGGACTGGGGACCAAATTTTAACACATAGGCCTTTGGTAGACATTTAAGATACAAATTATATCAGGTACAACTATAATGAAAGAAAAATAGGTAAACAGGTGAGATGAGTGATCATACTGGAGAAGAACAACCAGGCAAATTGAATTTTAAGATTTATCTTTTTTATTTTATTTTTTTTTAAAGTCAAACAGACAATCTCTAAAAAGGATCCCAAAGTCTTTTTTTTCAGCAAGGCAGAAGAAGTGCATCAGTCTCAGTAGAGAATAAACCGTATGGATAAAAGTGAATGGTTTTGTGTAGAAACCAAGTAGAAATATATTTAGTTTATCTTGAGGTGGCATCTTAGAATATGAATCAAAGTTCTAAACCATACATTCATATAATAAATGATTACCTTTTCCCATTAATCATTCAGTCCCCTACTTAACATTCTCTTTCCAAAACTCACTTTCACTTCACTATTTCTCAAACTCAGTCTTCTGTGATTTGCATATCCATTCCTTAGGTCTTACACCTTTGCCATTCTTTCATATTGGTAACTTTTCACAGAGCATACCTAATTCAAATGTGTATAAGTTTTGACTCTTTACTAGATAGTTAATAACAATGATAACAATAATTCTAATATCCTCAGTTGATTTTTAAATCACCGAAATTTTTAATTTTAAATGTAACTTTATAAACCAGATGTATTGGCACATTCCAGCAACTCAGAAGTCTGAGGCCGAAAGACTGTAAGTTCTAGGTCAGCTGTGGAAACTTAGTGAGACCCTTTCTCAAAACGCACGCACGCACACACACACACACACACACACACAAATACTAATGATAATAATGATGATAATAATAAAAAGGGCAGTATATGTAGATCTGTGGTACCACACCTCTGTGTTCAATTCCCAGTACCATAAAGATAAATAAAATGCCTTCTCAAATTATGAAACTGAGTTAAATTTATTAATTTACAGACAGTGGCTACTTTCCAAACTATAACAACTGGATTAATGTTGCAGTGTTCTTGGAAGAATATCTTCTTTAAATGTTTGGTTGAATTCACCTGTGAAGTCATTTGGTCCCAGCCTTTCCTTTGTTGGAAGGTTTTTTGATTATTTATCAATCTCTTTGTTATAGGTCTGATGATATTTTCTCTTTCTTTTTGAGCCAAGTTAGATAATTTGTGTGAAAAATACCATATCTGAGAGGGGAAATTTGGGGGATTTTCCCTGCTAAATATGATATTTGCTGAGGAATTTTCATATATAGCTTGTATTGTGTTAAGTTCCTTTGACATATGTATTTTGCTGAGAGTTTTATTCAGGAATGGATGTTGAAATTTGGTCAAATGATATTTATGTATCTATTGAGATAATCATGCATTTCTTTCATTTTATTAATATGTTTTGTCACATTGATTTACATATTTTAAATAATCCCTGCATCTGAGGGATAAATCACACTTGGCTATGGTATATGATCCTGGAAATGTGCTGTCGGATTTAGTTTGCTACCATTTCATTGAATTTTTTTTTCATTATGTTCTTTAGGAACATTGGTCTGCAGTTTTATTTTCTTGTACTATCTTTGATTTGGTTAAGTATGATTTGGCTTTGTGAAATGAATTTGGAACTATTCTCTCCATTCTTTGCTTGGAAGAGTTTTAAAAGTTTTGCTATTAATTCTCATTTGTTCTTTGGTAGTCCTCACTTATAAAGCCATCCAGGCTGGGCGTTGTGGCATATGACTGTGATCCCAGTGACTCAGGAGGCTGAGGCAGGAGGACCGCGAGTTCAAAGCCAGCCTCAGCAACTTAGCGAGGCCCTAAGCAACTCAGTGAGACCCTGTCTCTAAATAAAGTACAAAATAGGGTTGGGGATGTGGCTCAGTGG
>JAJEJO010005583.1:207665-242498 GCA_020662805.1 Glaucomys volans
ATGTGGTGAATTACATTTATTGATTTCTGGATGTTGAACCAAGCTTGCATCCCTGGGATGAAACCCATTTGATCATGGTGCACTATTTTTTTAATATGCTTTTGTATGCAATTCACTAAAATTTTGTTAAGAATTGTTGCATCTATGTTCATTAGGGATATTGGTCTGAAATTTTCTTTCCTCGATGTGTCCTTCTCTGGTTTTGGTATCACGGGCACAAATATCAGTTTCATAGAATGAGTTTGGAAGGGTTCCCTCCTCCTCTATTTCATGAAATACTTTGAGGAGTATTGGAATGAGCTCTTCTTTGAAGGTCTTGTAGAACTCGGCTGTGAATCCATCCGGTCCTGGACTTTTCTTTGTTGGTAGGCTTTTGATGACTTCTTCTATTTCATTGCTTGAAATTGATCTATTTAAGTTGTGTATGTGCTCCAGATTCAGTTTGGGTGGCTCATATGCCTCTAGGAACCTGTCAATGTCTTCCAGGTTTTCTATTTTGTTGGAGTATAAATTTTCAAAGTAACTTCTTATTATGTTTTGTATTTCAATTGTGTCTGTTGTAATATTTCCATTTCCATCATGAATTTTAGTAATTTGGAGTTTCTCTCTCCTCTTTGTTAGTGAGGCTAAGGGTTTATCAATTTTGTTTATTTTTTCAAAGAACCAACTTTTTGTTTTGTCAATTCTTTGAATTGTTTCTTTTGTTTCAATTTCATTGATTTCAGCTCTGATTTTGATTATTTCCTGTCTTCTACTACTTTTGGTGATGATCTGTTCTTCTTTTTCTAGGACTTTGAGCTGTAATGTGAGGTCATTGATTTGTTGACTTTTCATTCTTTTATTAAATGCACTCCATGCAATGAATTTTCCTCTTAGCACTGCTTTAATAGTATCCCAGAGATTTTGATATGTTGTATCTTTGTTCTTGTTGACCTCTAAGAATCTTTTAATTTCCCCCTTAATGTCTTCTGTTATCCATGTATCATTCAATAGCATATTATTTAATCTCCAGGTCTTGGAGTAGTTTCTGTTTTTAACGTTATCACTGATATCTATTTTCATTCCATTATGATCTGATAGTATACAAGGTAGTATCTCTATGCTTTTGTATTTGCTAAGAGTAGCTTTGTGGCATAATATATGGTCTATATTAGAGACAGAACCATTTGCTGCTGAGAAAAAAGTGTATTCGCTTTTTTATGGATGGAATATTCTATATATATCCATTAAGTCCAAATTAGTGATTGTGTTACTGAGTCCTATCGTTTCTTTGTTCAATTTTTGCTTGGAAGATCTGTCCAACAGTGAGAAAGGAGTGTTAAAGTCTCCCAGTATTATTGTGTTTTGGTCTATTTGATTCCTGAAATTGAGAAGGATCTGATTGACGTACATGGATGCACCATTGTTTGGTGCATAAATATTTATGATTGTTATGTCTTGCTGATTTATGCTTCCTTTAAGCAATATGAAATGTCCTTCTTTATCCCTTCTGACTAACTTTGGTTTGCAGTCTGCTTTATCTGAAATGAGAATGGAAACCCCAGCTTTTTTACTCAGTCCATGTGCATGGTATGCTTTTTCCCAACCTTTCACCTTTAGTCTGTGGGCATGTTTTTCTATGAGATGAGTCTCTTGAAGGCAGCATATTGTTGGGTCTTTCTTTTTAATCCAGTCTGCCTGTCTATGTCTTTTGATTGATGAGTTTAGGCCATTTACATTCAGGGTTATTATTGAGATATGACTTGTAGTTCCTGCCATTTTAGCTTTTTTAAGGTTTTTAGCTTAACTTTGTTTCTCCTTTGATTGACTCTTTCTTTAGGGTAGTTCCTCCCCAAGATGACTGAGATTGTTATTTTTCGTTTCTTCCTCTTTGAATATTTTGTTGAGAATGTTCTGTAGGGCAGGCTTTCTCTTTGTGAATTCTTTAAGCTTTTGTTTATCATGGATGGATTTTATTTCATCATCAAATCTGAAGGTAAGTTTTGCTGGGTATAAGATTCTTGGTTGGCATCCGTTTTCTTTCAGAGCTTGAAATATGTTGTTCCAAGCCCTTCTTGCTTTTAGGGTCTGGCCTGAGAAATCTGCTTATATCCGTATTAGTTTCCCCCTGTAGGTAATCTAATGCTTTTCTCTCACAGCCTTTAAAATTCTATCTTTGTTTTGTATGTTAGGTATATTCATTATACTGTGCCTTGGTGTGGATCTGTTGTAATTCTGTGTTTCGTGTCCTGTAAGCCTTTTGTAATTGATTTTCCATCTCATTCATCATATTTGGGTAAATTTTCTGATATTATTTCATTGAACAGATTATTCATACCCTTGGTTTGTATCTCTGTGCCTTCCTCAATCCCAATAACTCTTAAATTTGGTCTTTTCATGATGTCCCATATTTCTTGGAGATTTCGTTCATGATTCCTAACCATCTTCTCTGTTTGTTCAACTTTGTTTTCAAGATTAAATATTTTGTCTTCATTGTCTGAGGTTCTGTCTTCCAAGTGATCTATTCTGTTAATTATGCTTTCTATTGAGTTTTTAACTTGGTTTATTGTTTCCTTCACATCCTTGTTTCCTTCAAGGTTTTCTGTTTGTTCTTTTCTCAGAACTTCTATCTCTTTATTGAAATGATTTTTTGTTTCCTGCAATTGCTCTATTAGCTGATTATTCATAGCCTGAATCTGCTCTCTCATCACATCATTCTCTTCTCAAATCATTTTAATTTGAACATTCTGAACTCCCTTTCTGTCATTCCTTCTACCTTGCTGTCTTTGGGTTCTCTTGATATATCATCGAGGTTTGTTTGGGACACTTTCTTCCCATGTTTTCTCTTGTTGCTCATGTATCTTCCCCTCTAGTAGTGCAAATCAGAGGGATTGTAATTTCCCTGTAAAGACTTAAAGTGTCCCTGCAGATTTCCAGTAACTCACCTGATGTTTGAGAGGTGCTTGATCAAGTGGTGATCCAAGAAAGCTGCTGTCCCACTACCTCCAGGTTGGGAATGATCAAGACTTCTGGGCAGAGGCAGCCTGGTATTGATAGACAATCAGATACAGCAAGGTGCTAGACCCCAGGCCAGGGTGTGGACCTGGGCACTAGACCAAGTTGGGGTGGGGGCACAGAACTGTGCTCAGTGATGGAGACACTGGGCTTGAGAGCCCAGGCAGGCCTGAGCTCCTCACTGGGGGCTCAGTCAGTGGCAGGTGATCACACTCTGCCAGGGAAGCTGTAAAATAGTGCCGAAGGGCCTAAACTCCCCGCTGGAACTGGCGACTGCCTCTAGGCCAGATCTCACCAGGAGTCGTAGTGCTGTGGCCCTGCCAGAAGACCTGAGCTCAGCTCTGAGGACTGAGGCAGCTGAAGATGGTCGCTCTCTGCCAGGGAAGCTGTAAAATGGTGCCGAAGGGCCTAAACACCCAGCTGGAGCTGGTGCTGCCTCCACTCCAGCTCTGAGTTTTCTTTATGTCATTGGTTTTGAGTTTCATTTCATTTTGGTCAGAAAAGATACAGGGATGAATTTCTATTTTAAATTCATTGAGTCTTGCTTATGTCCTAACATGATATATCCTGGAGAACGTTTCACATGTTCCTGGCTATTGGGTGGAAATTTTCATATATGTCTGTTAGGTCTATTTGTTGTTCTATAAATTGTTAATATTACCTCTTTCTTTACTGAATTTATGTCTGAATTTTTATCCATGATTTTAAGTGGATATTGAAACTCCTATTACACTATTCTGTTTTTCATTACTATAATGAAGTAGCCTGGATGATTTTAGAAATGTTTCTTTATTCTTATAATTCTGGAGATACAAGGATAAGACTTTAGCATTGGATTGATTCTGGTAAGACCCACATGGCATATGTGTGTGTGGCATCACAATCACCCCATTGTGTGTGGGAGGAATAGGTCACTTCTCAAAGCAGATGCTGCAGAGATACTGGGTCCCCTGTTCTTTCTGAGAGCACACCCCTAATTGAATTTAGGACATTCCACTGTGCTCCACCTCTTAAAGGTTTCCCACCATCATTGTCATGCTGAGGACCAAGCTTCCAACACAAGGACTTTTGGGGGACACATTCAACCTTAATCAAACCATAGTATCTACTATTATTGTATTCCTGTCAATTTCTGTCATCAGCTGTCAACATCTGCCTTATGTATTCCAGTGCTCTACTATCAGGTCTGTATATGTATTTTTAATAATTGTTGTATCTTTCTGTTGAAGCCATCCTTTTTGTATTACATAATGACTTCCTTTGTATCTGGAGAGGCAGCTGTTGGCTTAAAATGTATTTTGTCTAATAGAAGTATAATCCTGTTTCTTTTTGGTTATCTTTTGCAGTATTTTTTTTTCTCTCTCCTACTTTGAAATGTGTGTCTTTAAAGTAAGTCACTTCTAGACATTAAATCACTGAATACTACTTTTTGTAGATTTAATTACTCTATGTCATTTGATTGATGAGTTCAATATATTTACTTTTATGATAATTATGGATTAGTAAGGACTTACTGTTCCCATTTTGCTTAGTTTTTCATCTTTATTTTTGCAAATTTTTTTGTCCCTCATTTTCCCTTTCATTGTTTTTCTTTGTTATTTAATTTTTTAGTGTTTTGATTCTTTATCTCTTGCACATCTATTATAGGTAATTTTCTTTGTAGTTACCTCAAAGCTTGCATAAAATTTCTTAGATTTTATACATTATATCTTATAGGTAAAACTTTTTTCCAGTTCATAACACCCTTAATTTAGTCACATATAAAACACTATGCTTTTACTTACTACTTCCAACTTTGTGTTCTTATAGTCAGAGTTTACTTTTTATATTGTGTATCCATAAACAAATTTTAATATTTATATTAAGATCAAAATAAATTATGCACTAGTACTACATTAATCTGTAGATGTCAATATACACACATTCACCCATGACATTTACGATGTCCTCTACTTTTGCATTGCTGTTTTGTGTACTTTTGTTTCAATTTGAAGAATTTACTTTAGCTTTTTCTGTAATGAAGTTCTAGCAGTGATGAACTTCCTTATTTTTTGTTGTTCAGGAAAGACTTTATCTTTCCTTTCTTAAAGGATAGTTCTGCTTGCTTGGTATATTGTTCTAGGATGGAGAGTTTTCTTTTTTTTTTTCTTTTAGCACTCTGAATATGTCATCTCACTTTCTCCTGGTTTGCAAGGTTTCTATTAAAAAATATGTAGACATTCTGCCAGGGACTTCTGTGCATGTGGTGAGTTTGCTTTTATCTTACTGTTTCCAATTTCCTTCATTGTTCTTGACTTCAGACACTTTGACTATAATGCATCGTACTGCAGATGTTCAGCTATGTGGGATTCTTTAGGTTATCATGGATCAAAATGTCCATTTCCCTCCAGATTTTGGAAGTTTTCTGTCCTAATTTTCTTTATTTTTATTTTCAATTTTTTGGTACTTGGGATTGAGTGCAGGGGTGATTTATTATTGAGTTATATCCCCAGTACTTTTTATTTTTTTATTTTGAGATGAGGTCTAAGTTGCTGAGGCTGGTCTTGAACTTGCAATCTTCCTGCCATATCCTCCCAAAAAAGTGGGATTATAGTCCTGTGCCACTGCACCAGGTCTGTCCTTATTTCTTTAAGTAAGTTCTGCCACTTTCTCTTTGTCTGCTCCTTCTATAAATTCCATTAATGTGCATGCTGCTTCACTTGATGGTATCCTAGAAATCTCATAGATTTTGTTTGCTCTTTTTCATTTTTGTTCTTTCTGTTCTCTGACTGATTATTTCAAATGCTCTGTCTCTGAGTTCATTGATTCTTTTTTCTGCTTGATTGAGTCAGCAGTTACAGCAATCTATTGATTTCTTTCATGTCAAAAAATTCATGTCTTTTTCAGCTCCCAAATTTATGCTTGGTTCTTCATTTTAATCATGTCTCTGTCTTCTTGGACTTACAAGTTTTTCATACATTATTTTGATTCTCTTTAGTCTTCTATCTCAAGAAGCCCACTGGGCTTCATTAAAATTATTCTGAATTATTTGTCAGAAAATTTCTAGGTCTTCCATGGCTTAGAGTTTTGTACTGGAAAAATATTGTACTTATTTATTTTGGTGGTATCATGTCTTCGACTTTTTTATTTTTAATGCAAAAGATTGAACCCCAGACCTCATGCATGCTAGGCAATTTGTTCTTCCACTGAGCTACTTCTCAATGCAGCTAAACTTGTGTTGTGTGTAGCTTTGCACTGATGTCTGTACTTTTGAGGAAATAAGCCACTCTTACAGTCTTTATAGATTGGTTTCTGTGGGGAAAGATCTTCACATTTGTGTGGGTGTGAAGACACTGGCTGGAAGGTTTGTGTCAGTTCTGGCTCTTGGGTTTTATAGTGGGCTTATTTTCCATGCATCTCTATTAGCTGAGATCAGTGTCAGAGAAGAGCTTGCAAGTCCTTGGCAGCCAAGACTGTGGAGGCTTCTATTCTCCAGAAGTGGCTTGAAATGTTAGGATTCTTAGTGGCAAAGAATGATGGATTCTCATGTTCCTCTTTTCATCCATAGAGGCAAGTTTTGGCTGGGGGATTCATCTTGTCACTAGATTCAGCATTCAGGCATGTATGTGGTGGCAGTGGTGCTGACATGTAAGGTGTGGGTATGCCCAGAGATATAGAGATGGGATAAGAGCTGGGATAAGAGAATGGAAGCTAAGCTGGGATATAGAGAATGGAAGCTAACAGAACAGCCACAGCATCAGTGTCTGGGAGGCAGGCCTGTGCACAGAGATGAGGCACTAGTGTGGAAGATATAAATGTTTGCATAGAGACTGGGGAGCCAAGATCTGGAGCCAGAATATGGTTCCAAACCAGACTGTGGGCTTGCCTGCTATGATTCCAGAACTAGTGTCATTCATGGGTTTATTTGGAATGCTCATGGAACCAGGCTGTAGCACAGAAGTCAGGGGAGAGATGGCCTAGGGTGGTACAGCAGCATCCCCTCTCCTGGGAGATCCACAGCAGCCACAATGGCTATTGAGCATCTTTGACTGTTGCAGTTCTCTTCTGCACAGGCCCTTAAAGACCGGTGGTACTTCTGTATAGTTGATACTGATAGCCTTCATTCTTTGTGTTTCCAGTTATCTCCAGATATCTTAGCTAATAAAATAAGCTTAAGGAAAAGAAAATGTGCTGAATGCCTACTTAATTGCTAAATGAAAATTATAATTGTTTCAGTGTAATATTATTGATGAATATTTATCTGTTAATGAGTTAGGTGGTGATTTATCAAACCAGGTCCTTTAAAAGTGCCCCCAAAGGCTAGGGGAGCTGGTCACTTGCCCTGCTCTATTTTACCTCATGAGGGAAATTCAAAAGCTGGAGAGTTCTCTTCCAGTGCCAAGTTGTTCTCCAGGGGGATGGGATGATGTAGGCAAAATGAAGCTCTTCCCATGAGTTTTCTATGTAGCTACTCCACTTAAAAATTTTGTTTTCTCCATTCTGCTGCTTCTTAACTACACTCTGGAGCTCACCTAGTGCTATTTTCATTCATGAAAATTTATCTAATTATTTTTTGAGGGGATAGACTAAAGTTGGAATCTCCTCCTCCCCACCTTGCTAATGTCATTCTCATATAATTTTGATGTGTTGCAACATGAATGAACCTTGAAAACATTATGCTAACTGAAGTGAGCCAGATATAGAGGATAAACACAGTATAATTTCACATGTTTCAGCTACCTAGAGTAAACAAATTTATAGAGACAGAAAACAGAAGAGTGCTTACTAGAGACAGAGGATTGGGGATAATGGTGAGAGGGAAGAGGGAGTTATTATTTAATAGGTACAGGGTTTATGCTGGGAATGATGAAAAGCGATAGTTCAAAGCATTGTGAAGGTATTTGCTGCCACTGAACTGTTTATTTACAAATGGTAATAACAATAACAAAGAGAGATCATAGCTGCATAAATATGGTGAGAAAAATAATTGGGTTTACTCTTGTCTCAATGAATATTGCACTGCAGATGGAGTCAATTTATTTCTACTTTATTCTTACCTTCAGGAAACTTATTGTCTAATGAGAAAGATGTAAGAAAAATGTTGACTTGGGTTCCATTTCTGAATCCCATTAATTCTAGAGGCAACTTTTTAACTAACAAATCAGACTGTCTTCCTACTCTATCCCAGCCTTGTGTAGATGACTATATAGTATGGTTTGTGCTTACAAAATCTTTCCATTTATATTTCCACTGTGTTCTAGAGATCATAATAGATAATCTAGGAAGACACCATGCAGGTATCATAGACTCTAAAATAAAAATGAAAAATCTCATAATATATATGTCAAAAACAGGAATTTATTCAATAAGTAAACTCAAAAATATGTATGTGCTATTAGCAAAAGTGTTTTGTTTATATATTGGCTTATTATACACTCAATTAAAATATCTTTATTAAGATATTTTCATGATGTTTCCATGAGCTATGATACTTTTAATGTTACTAAAATAAGCTTAAGGAAAAGAAAATGTGCTGAATGCCTACTCAATTGCTAAATGAAAATTATAATTGTTTCAGTGTAATGTTATTGATGATTATTTTTCTGTATAATTTTATATAATTTTCTGCACATTAATAGGAGCTCTCATTTATACCTCTCCTTTGCATCTTAAGCATTTAGTCTGGTTTTAATAATGGTTTACAATGTATATATTCTTTGTCTGATTACAAATGCATTCATTAGTATCGTTTTGTATAACACAGTGCTGGCTGCATACTAGTTAATCAATTAAAAGTTGTTGATTTGAATTTACCTTCTGACTCTATTCAAAAAATATTTATAAGAAAGTTCCATTCCCTAGGCATGAAAGAAAATATTAAGGTTACATTAATTTGGAAAGTACTAATCTGGAATTGATTTTGAGTTAATGAGGATATATTTTACTTGTTTGGGCTTTTTAAAGTACTGAATGCTTTAATTTTCTTAATATATGTAATTTCTATAGAGATATTTGAATTTTTAAATTTTAAATTAAGATTGATTATAGAATTTCACTACTAAAAGAAAGCTATATCATGAGAGTTACTTCTTTGTTATTTTCACTGCTATATACCCAGCACAAATAATAAAGCCCAGTAGATATTCGATAATATTTACTTACTTGAGCTATTGTTTAATTTAATAATATTTGCTTAATATCTATTATTTGTTACAATATTTGTTTAATGAAATATTTATGTATATCTTTAAGACTTAAATTAAAAATAAAAATATTTCATGACAATACTCAAATAACCAATGAAACATAGAACATAAAAATTGGATATCCAGGTTCATGCACACACACATAAACGCGCGCGCGCACACACACACACACACACACACACTTACACAATACTATTTTAAAGGAAAGTAAACTTTTAAGATTATGTCACATATCCCTAAATACATATATAATTAGTGACAAATTCAATCAAAATCTCAGTGTAATTATTTTGGGATTTGATCATGTTGTAAAGTTTGGGGCATTTTTTCTTTGAGTCAGACTATTTAAACCCAGTTATTTCTCCTTTTCCCCCAAATCTCACTAAAAAAAGAGAATAAGGATTCAAAACTAAGTGTAAAACACAGAATCATTCCAATGGTCTGAATTTAGAGCTCCCATATTTTATCCATTATTTATATGCCTACTTTTATCTTCTAAAGCCCTTTTATATGTCAAAACTAATCCTTCTGTGAAAGTAAATAGTTTCAAAATAGGTGTGCCCCAATAGGTTATAGCTGTTGCTACGGACTTAGTATTTTTGTCTGACCAACAGTTCTTAAGATGAGATATTAACTCCCATTGCGATGGTATTAGAAATAATTAGATATGAAGGTGAAGACCCTGTGAACAGGATTCATGCTCTTATTAAAGGGACCCCAGAGCTCTCAATACCTTTTTCACCATGTAAGGATATAAGAAGTCAGCAGTCAGAAACCAGGAAGTGGTCCTTCTGCAGAAACTAACCAGAACTGTGAAAAATACATTTCTGTTTATAAGCTGCTCAGTCTATGATATTCTATGATAGCCACCAGAAGTGACTAAGGCAGGTATACAACAAGAAGCTGGTCTTCTTCATTCTCAGGAAAAGTTGAAGTGACCTAGGTTTGCCACAGTTTCAGACCCTGTCTCTGACAATGGGAAATATTCTATTGCAAGGCAGGGCCTAGTGCAGGCAGATAGCACTCCACGATGTTTACAGACAATGAGAAAGAGAGTTACTTGCTGGTGTTCCCTAATACCCAGGCTTGGCTAAGAAAATACTCTACTGCCTAGAAAGCTACATCAACAATTTGAGGCAGAATTCACTCCTGTTCATTCCATTACCCAAAAGAAACTGGTGATACTGTTGAAGGAGTTTGAGTTTTAGGGTTCATCAGTACATCCTGAACGGTTCCAGTAACTAGAGTGGGTGAAGGAATGAGCAGGTGAGCTATCTCAAGACACAACTACGAGTGCACCTCTAAATCTCTATTTTTAAAAATGGTAGCCTACTGAAGATGGCAGAGTCTGTCTCCAGAATCTGGGTGGATCTGTGACTGCTACAATAGCATGGAGCAGTTGTGATGTCTAGTCGCTGGGGTCATTTAGTAAAAGTTTAGTAGGTTTCACATACAGCTTATTGGGATACAAGTTCTTGGAACCCTATTGTCATGCTGTAAGACACTTAAGGAGTCTTATGAAGATGTCCACATGGAGACAAATCAAAGCCCCTAGCTGACAGCGTGGATGAGCTCCCAGCCTGCAACCAGCACCAAGGGCTCAGCCATATTTCTGATCTTTCTTTAAAATGAATCCGTTAGCACCCATCAAGCTATCCCAGCTGACACCACTTGAGGGAAAAAAGAGTCTTCCCTGCTGAGTCCAACCCAAACTGCAATGTGTGAGGAAACTAAAAAATATTGTTGCTTTAAGTCACAACATTTAAGGGTGGCTTGTTACGTAGCAATAGATAACTGGAACCAATAGTGTTTTCTATGCCTGCTCTAGAGTAATTGCTTGAAATCGTACAAAAGTCTGCAAATAAAAGTTCCATCTTATTGTGAAATGATTTTATGAAAAGTCCAGTTATATTCAGAATATGTTCACATTAAAACAATACACTTAATAACTATATTCATCAATAAAAGAAAAATGGCACCATGCTAGTTTGGCATCATACAACTTTGAAGATTCTAAAATAATTACATTTTTTCTCTTATTTGTGCAAAGTTCCACATTAATACAACTAAAAATATTTTAAATAGATTATCATAAAAATTGTAATAAAAAATAAACCCAACATTAAAAAATTATCAAAGCGACCTCATGTTCATGGACTTAGTTAAGTCACTATGAAACTATTTGAAAGTGCTTTACAACTTAATATTAGTTTTTTTAACCAATACTTTTATCGTACTTTTACAATGATTATATAATATACAGGCATTATTTTCCCAAGTTGCATATAAACAGCTACAAATTGCCTCCTACTTAGTTCCATATACCATACATGGAAAAGTTTGAAAAGTACTAATGAAAATATATTGCCCTCATTTTAAAGCTTAAGAAACACAGAGGAAAAAAATGAAGTACTTTGCCTCAAATCACACTAATGGTAGTTTATAGAAAAAGCTTGAAGCTGGGTGTGATGATGCTTGCCTGTAATCCCAGTGACTCAGAGGCTGAGGCAGGCGGATCACATGTTTGAGACTGCCCGTAGCAACGTAGTGAGGCCCAAAGCAACTTAGAGGGAATCTGTCTCAAAATAGAGGGCTGGCATATAGCTCAGTGGTAAAAGCCCATAGGTTCAATCCCTGGTATGTAAAATAAATAAATAAATAAATAAACAAATAAATAAATAAAACCTTGAACCCTAGGCTGTTTGATTTCAGAGCCTATTATCTTCATAATACATATTTTTTCTCTTGAAAATCTTAACTCTAGGAACATCTTTTGATCTTAATCTTATTGTAGTATTTATTAATATGATCATATAACCAGTTTTAGGCAACTCATGCATCAAAATTGAAATTAATAATAATATGAGCTTTTTTGTTGAGCAAGGATTTACTCAGTAACTCTTTAGATTGAATAACTCCCTGCTTCAGATCGACCCGACATTCATTAGTCAGGGGAGGATTTGACTCTAGTTTAGTTTTGATCAAAGTCAGTCACAAACATTCAACTCAGGAATATAAGGTAAATCCACAAGGTAATGCTCTTGAGTTTTATAGTGTTAAACCCTGGATTGATACAGCTTTTGTGTGAGCTTTGTCAACCTTAACATTTTTTTCGAGTATGCCAAAAAAAATAATACGTAAAGCACAAATTCAAACCTTGATGCATATAAGCAGAAAGTACATCCTTTACTTTCCAGTGAATTGTATATTATACTCCTGAATAAAGACTCAAAAATATTTTATCTTTTTTCTTGAATGTATGAACTAATACTGAGAGTTAATGTGGTGACTAAATTAATTAACATAAAACCATTCTCAAACATCTAATCTTTTAATTCAGTTTTGAAAAACACCATTAGTTCTAGACATATTCCCTTCTATTACTCCAATTTAGGGTCACTGGCTGTATTGCTGTTGGTAGTGCTCATGGTGGTAACAATAGCCTGGTTGTGTATGAATGGCTGTGTATATGTGCTTCTATTTTCTTATTAACTTGTCATTTTGTTTTATTTATATAAAACAAATATTTCTCTAAACAAATAATTTCTCTAAATTAAAGAAAGACCTTCATGAATAGTAAGCAAAAGCATTTTTCTATTTATCAACAATTAAATATAGAAATTACAAGTTAAGGATTTGTGGGAGAGCAAGGTGAAGGTTGGATCATTTTCTGCAGATGGAACCTGGAGGCTTGTAGGACTCAGCAGAACCTAGGTTAAAGATTCTTACAGGGACTTCTCCTGAGAAAAGCCAAGACTGGATTTTTTGCCAGGAAGTGATAATTTGTGAGAAACCCTACCTCTCACTCATTCCTAACCGTAGCCTCTCTACTGGACAAATAAATTATTCAATATAATTTTTTAAAAAATATTTATATGTATATTTTTAATTGTTGATGGATCTTTATTTTATTCATTTATTTATATGTGGTGCTAAGAATCAAACCCAGTGCCTCACACATGCGAGGCAAGTGCTCTACCACTGAGCTACAACCCCAGCCCTGAGTATAATTTTTGAACACCCTTCCTAATGGCTTTTGCTGATAAGGTTAAGTTGGGATTGCCTTCCAATAAGATCATTAAGTAGAAATACCACTAGCTGAAAGAGGTAACAAGGTTTTGTACCTAGAGAAACCTTCATCGGTTTAAAAACTTATATGTATTGAACAGCAGTCAGGATCATTGAGAAAATGAATTGCATTGTTATTAAATTGGCCTCAGTTGGAGAAAGAACACTGGCAACTTATAGTTATGAGGCTTATAAGAAACTGCATGATATTTCTGAAGCAAAAATCTTTTATGTTTTAGAATTGTTTTCTAGGTTGAAACTATAGCTTTAATGAGATTGGCTGAAACAAGGAATTTCATGATTTAGAATCGATATTTGTGTCGAGCATGCAGAAAAATGAAATATTTTGATGAAGGAAAAGAAACAGCTGGACAAAATTCACTTGATTATAGGAAGATGCTAACAAATATGTTAGCCAGGCATATATGATAGTTTATAGAGAAAATGTATGACTTTATAATCTCCAAATGCATACTGAACTGGGTGCACAGTACATACCTACAATCCCAAATACTCAGGTGGCTATGGCTGGAGGATCACAATTTCAAGGACAGCCTGGCTTAGCAAGATCCTACCTCAAAATGAAAAGGGCTGGGTATATAGCTCAGTGGTAGAGTGCCCCTGGGTTCAATTCCCAAAAAACATACACACATACATACATACATACATCTTTCTGCTGAGGCAACGATTAACGTGGAGTTGGGCACTGGCAATGACACCAGAATAAAGAAGAATTTTCTATGATCAGAAATTGATATAATTAGTGGATATTTCATGATATTTCAAAAGAGAAGCACGAACAAATATGTCTGGTCATTCATAATTGAAGCCAGGAACAGGTGTGACTGTAATGAGTGATAATGATTATCAGGACGAAGGTATAAAAAGTATCATGGTGAGTATCAAGATGTTCATTCAAAACACTACCAACACAGCAAGTAAGCCATCAATTATTGTATTTGCCCAAGAAATATTATTCAAAATTATATATATATACATATATGTATATATAGTTCAACAATGAATGGTTAACAAACGTACATATGATAAATACATGTATCATATATGTGTGTATATATTTTGTGTATATACATATATATAACATGTATGAATGGACTACTTAGTTTAAAGATAATAAAACATGCCTGTACATCAAATTCTAAGTATCACTCTCTAATTGTACCCCCCTTTCTCAAGATTACTGCTATTTTATGTATTTGTTTCTTACTGCTGCATGTAAAATTATATAATATCACCTTTACTTTTATAAAGGTAATAAAATACTTAAATATTATTTTGAGATGCATCCTTAAAGGTTTGTTCAACTGTATTTCACTCATTTCTACTGATTCATTTTTACTGGTTTTTATTCAATCCAAATGCTACATTTATCTGTCTATTTTATGGACAAGTAATTTTTTTCCAGATAGTTTAATGACAATGTCAATGGATATTGGTCCTTTGAGCCTGCTTGTATATGTCTCTCAGTTAACATGTGAGTTTCTTCAGATTATATGCCTTGGTGTGGAGTTGTTGTATCAGAGTCCATGCATTTGAAACTTTACTACAAATTCTAAAATTGTTTCAAAATGGATTGTCGTAAGTTGTGCTGTAACAAGCACTTAGAAGCTAGAAGCAGTTAGAAGAGGCTTAACATGTATGTACACAACCCTTGGAACATCAGATATTTTCATTTTTCCCATTATAATAAGTATGACCTTTTCCTTATTGTATATTTAATTTTTTAATCTTTTCATTAATGACATTTGGTATCCCTTTGAGATTTTTGCCATTATTGATTCTCTTTCTCATAATTAACTGTTTTTATCTTTTGCTTAGATTCTACGATGTCAACATTTTTCTTATTGATTTGTATGAATTCTTGATTTAACACATTATTGAACCATTGTATTTAATCTTTTTAAGTTTGTTTTAATCTCATCTATTGATTTCTTAGAGACTTATAGATGTGTATTTAATGTTTCAGTCGTCATCCTACTTGAAATGCTTTTTTTAAATTGTGTGAGGTAAGGATCAATTGTGTTTTCTATATGGACAGTCAGGTATATTAGCACTTCTTATTACCATTTTTCAATAATCTTTAATGACTGCTCAGTATAAATTATGTTTTTTTCCCTATTTAGCTCTATTGATATATGTGTTTATTCACGCACGAAGGTTAAAATCACCATGGTGTAGTTTTAAGCATTAATCTTAAATGTTTCAAGTTGTCCCACTGCATTGTCATCAAGAATATATTGGTTATTCTGGAATATATTGGTTATTCTTCTTGCTTTTGTATTTTACTTTGTTTACTCATATTATTTATTTTTTGGCCAGTGCTGGGGATTGGTCTATGTCAACTTTAGAGTAAGTTTGTAAGTTCCATGGAAAATTCTGTTAGGATTTGATAATTACTGTGTTGAATTCAGAGATCAATTTAATAAAATTGCTTCCCAGAAAAAAAAAAAATCAATAGGTGCAGGCAAATGTGAATAAATAATTAGTCAGAAACATTGTGGTGTTTATTCATAATGAAAACCAAGCCAAAGAACCAATGTAAATCAGTTAAATTTTGTGCCTGAGGCAAGTGCCTCCTTGTCTCACCAGAGCCCTTGCTCGGAAATGAGTCAGTCTTTTACAGAGAATCTCTTTGCCCACAGCACTCGCCCCTTTTCTAATCTCATTACATGATTTTACCATACACCCTCAAACAATGGTATTATCTAAGGCACTTTGCTTCCCCTCAGTTTTTCTTCTCTGACAGGTAAGTTGTTTTAATTCAATTAACTCAACTTGATCCCTCACATTCCTCAAGCCTACTTACTCTTCCTGACTTAGTTCATATCCTACTTCCCTCTGGCCTCAGACTATGAAATAGCAACTTTTACGAGTTCCCTTCCCCTGGTTCCTTTGCCCTCTAATCACTGCCTCCTAACATCACTATGAGGGTTATCTTTCTGACCCTCATGGAATATCTGATAGTGGAAACCTTTGATTAAGAGTCAATCAATGTTAAAGTTATTTGCTTACTTTTACAAAATAAAGACCAAAATCTCTGGAAATTCATATTAAATTTTGTAGGATTTGTCCATCAGTCTGCTACTAATATCAGGAATACTATTGATTTAGAAATATTGAGCTTTCACATCTTAGACCATATCCAGCTTTTTTAAACTTTCTTTTCTTTGCTTATCCTGCTCTGTTCTTCTTGGAAGCTCCTTTCCCTTCTCCTCCCTTCTTCTTCCCCTTCTTTCCCTTTACTCTCCTCCCTCTACTTTCCTCCCTCCGCCACCCTCCTTTTCTTTAATTTTTTTTTCAAACTCTTCTGTTCATCTTCCACAATCCCTATCTCAGAAAGAACATCTTCCATGATCTTCAGGTAGAAGTTTCTTCAATTAACTGCCACTTCTTGTGCAAAACTCTATTATTGCAATTAATGTTAAAGTTATCTATCTTTTCCCCAAATGCAACCTGAATGTTATTTTTCTACTTTCTATTCTTAATACCTAGGTAGTGCCTGGTCTATGATGCATTTATTAAATGAGAAGATTGTTAAAGAGGTAATTAAAGTAACTATGACAATCAGAATGTCCAGTTTCTTCTCTTGAAGCTCAGAATAATATTTATAGTCAAAGTTATTCCATGAAGAAGAACCCATCTATATTTCATTGACCAAAGGCAAAAGGTACCCATAAGTTGGATATTACATTAAATTATGTTCAATAATAGAATTCAAAATTAGATAAATAACACCAAGTTGATGGGCAAAAGTGACTCTGTTAAATAGCATAGAGCAGTGAATTAAGACTAATGACAGACAGATGGAGTAAGCAGAAATTAAGCTCAAATAAAGGAAGAAAACATATCTATATTATGGTTTTCAAATTTAGAAAATAATATGTAGGACACCCAGTTACTGTGATTTTTAGAAAAATAATGAACACTTTTATTTTTAGTTTTAGTCTTTAAGTTAAATATATATTTTTTGGGATATATTTACACTAAATAAATCATTTTAAAAATCTGAACTTCAAATTTAACTAGGATTTCTATATTTTAACTGGCAATGTTAATCTGTATGCCAAATCCAATTGGAATGCTAATTAGAACCTAAGAAAGGGTTGGAGATACACCTTAAGTTGGGCTGTTAGCAACCCCTTCAGATCTATGTGTGACTGGAATCTACCTTTCTGTCTTGTTAAAAAAAGAAAGAAAACTGTTTTCAAGAATCCTAAAAGGCTCTAGAATTTTTCATGAACTTATTCTTCTAAGAGTTCGCGCATTTGTTGAATTGTTGTTCTCTGCATTACACTTATGGTTATTTTCTTTTTCCAGTAATAATAATAATAATAATAATAATAATAAATCTTTACAGTTGTGTAATTTTTCAAAATATGCACACTTTTGTTTGTGTTATATATTTTCTTATATGCGTAAGGAAAAGATTAAATATTTTTAATTCTATAGATAAATGTACAATGAACTTAAATCCTTATGTGTAAACATCTTTTGGTTATTTTATTTTCTTGCTTGACATTCTTTTATTATGTATTTTAAGTAAACCACTTTCAAGGTAAAAGACAAAAAAAACTCTTCAACTTCTTTAATGTAAAGCTATTGAATCACTCCTTATCCTATCCCCAAATGCAATCAAAGATATCCTCTGCAATTCCAAAGACCCAGTATTAATATGAATGCTATTACTCATAGATGTTTGTCTAATCTCTCAGACAAAAAGTCTTAGACAAAAACCCATTCTAAGTTTAAATGGGAGGTAATGATTTCTTCCCCTCAGTACTAACGAATCCATGGGGATTTTGATAAGGCTAAACATTATTTCTGCAAGGCATTACTAACTTTGTATACTAGCCAGTATAATCCCTGTGCTGTCCTTATGTTCTAGGTTGCTTTCCTGAAAAATAGCCTTCCTTTAGTGCCTGTGATCCACCAACTGCACTAGTGTCATCCAGGTACTGACCTGTATTAGATTAGTTCTGTTCTTGCTTTTCCCCTTGTTGTAATTTCCAACCCTCCCTCTCATCCTCATGCAGAATTGACCAGATGGCGAGGAATACCTCCCTCATGAGCATGCTATGTTATTAACATAGATGAAACATGTTTGTGTTTTTCCACATGTCAGAATTTATTGAATAGCAATAAATTCAAAGTCTATACCACTTTTGTCAGTGGCAGTTCACTTGTTTTGCACAAGTCATCATAAGCCAGCCAATCACAGACTCTTTTACTTCAATCTTAATTTCTAATATCTGTAACATCAAGTCACACATCTTAATTTACCCAATTATATCAATAAGTTACAGAACGGCTAAGAAAAGATTAAGGCAACCATAGGGATTCAGAAAGCTGAACTAAGAGCAAAGGCAGAGAGCAGATATGAATGCAGAGATTATCAGGTAGGTTATCCGGTGAGTTTACATACCAGTCAAAGAATTTGCTCAGAGGCAGACCTGTCAAAGCACAGGATCTTATTCTAGACCAAGATCTAGACAGATGGTAGTTTCACAATGACAACTTGGAGTGGGACTTGCAAGATCATCATGGTAAGAGAAACTACACTCTGCTAAAGCCCAAAGACAGAGATTCAGAGGTTTGTTACCATGGTGATTGTCCTGGCAAGGCTTGTGATGAGTGACCAGGATCAGTGTGTCAGGGTGCTCCTCCTTTTATATGTCTTGAATGAGGGAGTCACATTGATCCATAATCTAGTGTGTTTGATGAGCTTCTGGGTCAAGTTTATCCTGCGAGTTTGATACAGCCACACACCCATATGCTTCTGATTAATTTGATAAGTTCACAGTGGTCAGTCTTATTAGCATGATTATCAGTTTATGCCTTATGTTTTACAAAGAAGGTGTGGAGTCATTGCACCTCAGCACTTAAACTCAAAATGGAGTAGTTTGTGGCAACCTACAAATTACAAACTAATGTTTAGGCACAGTCTGAAAACTGTTGATCTGTACATCATGGAGTAACTCAGAGCAGAGCAGAGCCTCGTCTCCATAATCTCCATGACTTTTGTCTATGAGACTTTGCAGGGACCAGTGTTCATGACCAATTCTAGGATGTCAACCCTAGCAAGGAAATTGCTGCTGCTGCTTCCTTCTTTTCAAAGTGTTTTCCTGGAGACCAACGATTGCTCAGGAGGAAACCTGCCACCATTATTTGAATAAAAGAATAAAATATAAAAGTTTTGGAGTCTTCATCTATTCTGACAAGATGTTAAACGTTCAAATGGATATGACAGTGAGATTTTGAGAACTAATCGGATGTCAGAAGTGTCCTAGAATCTGATTAGGAACGATGTCAAATTCTTAGAGCATAAGATAGAAATTCAAACAGAAATTCCCTTTTACACGCACTGTGAATATGGGAGAAAATAAATGGGTAAGGGCTGGGTAATGAACAATGAATTATTACTGTCTATGAACTACGCATATTGAAACATATTCTTGAAGATTTTTGGAAAGGTAGCCATTTACCGTAATCACTTACAGGAGGGATGAGGATATAGAATGCTGAGCTTTAGGTCAAGAAGACTTTCTCTCCTTGGTACAGTCATACACAGCTCTCACATTGTGAGATTCAGAAAGAAATTGAGGACCCTTAAGTCCAGGAGTCCTATCCTTCTTAAACATTTCCCTCCTATGCACAAAAATTCTCTACAACATGACTAACGAAGAACTGTAAGGCTTGCACAATTCTTGTCCATAGAAGTTATACCGAGAATTGCCAAGGACAAATTCATGTTTTATCCCTTCTAATGTAGATAACACAGAGCTTTAGGATGAATCAAGAGGCAAGGCCACTCAGAAGTGACTTTTGGAGGTGATTTTCTAACACCCAATTTTTAAGAAAAAACTTTAAATATTCTACATTTTTCCATTCAAATTCAAATATCCAGGAGGTCTGATTTCATCTGTCATGTATCAAAAGTTAATCTCACAGCCAAAACAAAATTCTCTCTCTCTTTTTTTTTTTGGTACCGTGGATTGAACCAGGGACACTCTGCCCGTGAGCTACCTCCCCAGCTCTTTTCAGTTTTTATTTTAAGACAGGGTCTCAATGAGTTTCTTAGGGTGCCACTAAACTGGTAAGACGGGTTTCAAACTTAAGATCCCCCTTCCTTAGCCTCTCAAGTTGCTGGGATTATGGACACGCACCACTGCACCTAGTGACAAAATTCTTTTCTAAGGCACTTTCAGTTATATTCTTAAAAGTCAAGCATATACTCACAATATTGTAAAAACAGCTGAAGTAGTTTTGCATAGATTATCTTAATTGCTCTTACTGCAATGATGCTTAGCAATTTTATAGATGAGGAAGCTAAAGCCCCAAAAGCTCATATTTGGTAAATCACAAAGGTTGAAGTAGAAAGTTCTTTAGGATCCTAATTTACTTTATTTGCCTACTTGTCAGACTTCCTGCAATGCCACAAATTAGAAAGTGACTGGGAGGTTTCTGCTTGTGATTTCATAACACAGTGTTTAATCTGTCATTTTCCACTAGAGGAAAAAATTCTTTTGTGCTTTCAGTTTTTCACATTATGGTTTCAACATGTTAGTAGAAATTATCAAAAACTGCTGAATAAAATATTAATTTTCCTTATTACCATAATCACCAAGAAGTTTTCTACTTTTGACATATTAAGTAGAAAAATAGTTAATAAAGGTCCTACATGGATCAAAATTAAAAATCAATACTCTATCACAGGGAAAATCTTATGTGTAAGCTAAAAAGAAAAAAGTCTAAAAATATGTCAACAGTATACTGTTCTGCATTTCTTAGCATTTTAGAATATTTCATGTGTTCCAGTTTGTCTCAGTCACATCAAAAGATAAAGAGATTATGTCTTATGGTTCTCTACCCTTTTCAAATCACCCAGGTGCTGTTATATACAAAATTGTTAGATGGAATTTATAGATGTATGTGGATCATAAAGTGACCTGCACTCTGATACCAGGCCAATTGGAAGGTGAAAGCTCTCCATTTTAAATGCAATGAATTACACTGTGTTTGCTACCTGCTCTGATTTCTTTCCCTTTAGTCTTCCTCAACTACTGCCAAGAATTCTTCTCATGGTGTTCAAAGTCTTCTGTGATGAAGCAATCATCTCCTGGGAAAGGAGGCATGTGGATTTATATCCACACTCATTCATAGCACTTTTGGGAGGGCAGCTTTTGATAAAGGGAGAGAACCCGGGATGACCCAAATTCTAAAACTTCAGTATGTGGTCAGGGTTGTGCACTGAGTCAAAAAGAGGAGAGAATGTTTGAGTCTTTGGATTTTATTCATATTCATTTCCTAATTCTCTTTTCCTTTTACCCACCCCCTTGCTTTCTTTGGCTCTTGTTCTCTTATGAAATTCATAAAAGAAATAGCAGCTCTGTGTACTGGTCAACATACGATTGCAGTTAATAATATATTCTTTTTCTGAACAACATTGTTGAAAAATACAAGAGAGTGGATGTAATGTTAATGATGTGAGATAATGCATATGATAGTTAACTAGATTTAGGCATTCTCCATTGTACTTATACTTCACAACAAGGTATTATACATGTTACATACATATATATTTACCTGCTAATTTAAATAAATAAAAATATATATCGGTAATGTACTTATGTAACAAAAAAGTGCCTTTTAACTACTGACTCTATGTTTGGTTTTACTTTAATTAACTGAATAGCTGGCCACTTACTAAAAATGGACAGCTCTTCTTTTCTTAATTAGTTTGGGAGACAAATTAGGAATTTCATTGAATATATTTGTGAAAAAGTTGTTTTTGTGCTCACACAGGGATTTGGGTTGGGGTGAATATTACCTTCTTCTATGTATCATTCTGCAATTAATTTGGTGTTTTCTTTCTTTTTTCTTTCAAGGGCCTCTGATGTGATTCTTAATCATTTCTTTTCTGCTTACAGTTTTATACTTATCTAAACATGAATCTTGTGTGTATGTATGCACACATGTTATACATTCCTGTTTCATTGGTAATCCCATAATAGTAAAACATGGACAAGAACTTGCTATCATAAAACATTCGTTTACTAGAATTTATATGGAAATACTGCAGGTCACAAGCAATGGTGTATTTATTGCCAGTCTGAAGCAGAGTTGAACTGTAACTACTTGAACTAATGAGCCTCCCTGTGGTTCAAATACTCAGTTGTTACTTTTCAGAAGGAAATATGTCAGTCACACCTGGCCTGACCATCTCTAAAAGAATTCAGAATCCTTTTATTTTCATGTGAAAACTGAAATCCAGTCTGATACTGGAGGGAATCTACACATGCCTGCCTTCACTCTGGAATTGCCTCCTCATTGTCACTGACAGCTTGATGAACAGAAGGACCTTTTGAAAGGTAAGAACAGCGAAATTTATTATCACTCCCCCTCCACAATGCCAAATGATAGCATTAGTGTCTTTTGCTCTAACATGCTGTTTTTCTTCTGTGGGACCTAAATATGTTGCTCCATTAGGATTTATCACATCCATCACTGCATGAGCTTTGTAAAACAGATGAGAAGATAAATATTACTCTCCTCAACATCTAGGTGGCATAAGCACAGAGTTTAAGTGACTTGTCAGAACCATAGCTACTTAGCTGTCAAGCTTGTATTGGGGAAAAAAAATGATTTCCACTTCTGTGCCTGTAAATTAAATTGTGTAATCTAGTAATTGAAGCATCAGATTGTACTGAAACTTGTTAAAAGGGCTAATAAGATTTGGCAAAGAACTTCTTCCTCTCCACAACGTTCAAGTTAGGTGAGTTGAATCTGTTAGCAAGGCACTTTATCATGAAATCTCTCTCAGCCCCGTTATTTATCAATCCCTATTTACAAAGCTGGAGGAACTTATGTTGATTTCAGTTTCTAAAGGGAAGTGTTGGTTCCCATTTTGCATCCTCTCATGCATACTATTTTATTCTCCACCGTCACACATCACTCCTACTGTAGTGTGAACACTATATTGTTTCTTTTCTTGTCCATTGATTCTTGAAGACCTGACTGAAAATCAGTCTCTCCACTCCCAGCAGGAGGCATGATTGCAGATGTTGTTTGTTCGGTGTGTTTATGAGTAAACATAATCCAGCACATTATACAGTAGACAGTACAGTTCCCGGAGGCATGAACAGGATCTGCCTTGTTCTTCCAAGGCCCTTCCAAGTCTCAATGATTTTTCCATAGTATATGTTCAATAAATTTTATTGACTTTTACACAGAGATGTCCACGTAAGGAGGTAGTTTTAATCAAACCTTGTTTGTCACTTCTTCCTCTCTAAATCTCAAAACTTGTAGTATCCAGTTTTCTTATGATCGCTGCAGAATTTGGGGTGTTGAGATGAATACTGAATTGGGGTTGTCAGACTTGTTTAGAAAAAAAGAACAACCAAAGCAAAATTGTTCTTTGATGTCTGTTTATGAAAGACCAACACATGTCTTCCTCTCTACTCTGTTAGGAGTGAAAATACCAGCGTTATAGGTGTCTCTTTTTCCAACATGGAGTTTTGTTCTTTGGGTGTGTGTGTGGGTTTGTGTGCCTGGACACAGACCCAAGGTCATTGCTTCATCACAAGACAAGTTATGCAGGAAAGCATTACGAGAAAAAATATTCAAGCTGTTCTTGTAAAAAATCCACACACACCACACACGTGCCAAAAGTATTTCTGTTACTACAGATTTTCATAAGATCTTCTTTATGGAATACCTTCTTATTTTTTGATAATAAATACTGTTAAAAGATTTTTCTTGTTTGATGTGATCATAGTGAATTTCAAGGGGCAGTAAAAATCATAGATCATCTTGCACTTTTGTTGTTTCTAGTATTGCTAAACATAAAATTTAAGTGTATACAGACATATTTATGTATGTATTTATATATGTGTATATGTTTATGAACATCTGTGTATATATAAATGGACTTATGTGGTGTAATCTTAAGATTAGTGTCTGAATGGGGTACCTACCTAGGAGTGCAATTTACCTTATTTTGCAAAGAGACAAATTGGTCATAAGTTAAAGAACAGTGATGATCACCTTTTTGTTCTTCAATGAAATTCATGACCTAAAGTGAGACATTCTGCATTTTATACACAGAATTTCTGGTTGTGGGATGTGCTCTTGAAAAGAGGCATGTTATTACGTTCTTATGACAAATTTGATATGCATATCCTAAGTTCTTGAAGCAAATACATTTTATTTTCATTACCTGCTTGTCATCTGTTTCCAATAATAATTAACTGTAGAGGAGTAAGACATGTCTGAGGAAGGAACCATCAGTAACCACCAGGGATGCTACTGAAAATAACATTCTAACTCTCCCCTATATACTAGGGAAATGGAATTTTGAGGAAGAAGATCAAATATTTCCCCTGGAAATTTCCCTTTTAATAATACATTCTCTGCAAAGTCTAATATGTTGCCATCAACATGATATTCTTTTAGAAAATACTATCTTTAATTCAGAGATTGTTAACTTTTCTATCTCAGAAAATGCATTTCAAATACTACTTTAGAATATTATCTATACATCAAGAGTATTTTCCTCTTTTTATTTTCAGTTTATCCCTAAGGGGTATAAAAACCTTTAAATGTAGGAAAATTGCCCCATTTGGGAAGAAACTACATGCACATTGCACAGATATTTATATATAATTTACATTCAAAAGTAGCATACTTCTTCCATTACTGGTTTTTATTTTACATTTGATAATAGAGGAAGTCATCATTTTGGCCTGTTTTTTATAGAGGAAACAATCCTCAATGAGAATTCCAGAAATCACATACTGTTAAACAGATGTATTGATCTTCAAAGTTTCACTCCACAGGAACAAGACTAAATCTCAATACCAAGAAAAAGCAATTTAAAAAGTAAAAACAGGAACTTCTTTAGCTTTCTACAAACTTTGAGAAAATGCTAAATAATCCTTGAGTGTTTAACGCAATGAACAAAAGTGGCTTGTTTTCATATATGTTAGTTCTTTATCTATTCACCCATTAATGTAAATAAGGATTTTTTTCCATTTTTGCCTATTATAGTAAAAGTTGTTATGGATATTTTTACACAGATATTTTTTGAGTGCAAATATGTTACAATTCCTCTTCTGTAACTCTTTTGGGGGAGAATTTTTCTCTCATATGTTGAATGTATTCTTAATTGCATAAGAAACTTTCAGTTTTGCAAAGAGATTATATTTTAACATTATTACCTACAATACATGAGTTACAGTTGCTCCATTTAATTTATTTTTTCAATATTATTTGTTCATTTTAGATGTACATGATAATAGAATGAATTTTGACATATTATACATATATGGAATATACCTTATTCTATTTGGTATTCCATTCTTGTGGCAGGACATGATATGAAGTTTCACTGGTGGTACATTTACATATGAATGTAGGGATGTTATGTCCAATTCATTCTGCTGTCTTTCTTATTCACATTCTCTCTCCCTTCCTTTTATTCCTCTTGGTCTAATCCAATGAACTTCTATTCCTCCCTGTCCCCACCCTGCATTGTGTGTTAGCATTCACATATCAGAGAGAACATTCTGCCTTTGGATTTTTGGAACTGGCTCATTTCACTTAGAATGAGAGTATCCACATCCATCCATATACTGGCAAATGCCACAAAGTCATTCTTCTTTATGTCTGAGTAATATTCCATGGTATAAATATACATCACATTCTCTTTCAACATTCATCTGTTGAAGAACACCTAGGTTGGTTTCATAGCTTAGCTATTGTGAATCGAGCTGCTATAGACATGGATGTGGCAGCATCACTGTAGTATGCTGATTTTAGGTTTTTCGGGTGTATATTGAGGAGTGGAATAACTGGGTCAAATGCTTAATGTTTGCCAATACTTAATATTGCCAATACTTAATGTTTCCAATCTTTTCATTTTGAAACCTTGTAGTATCTCATAGTAGTAGTATTCCATTGCAGTTCATTAAACTTCTATTGCATTATTTTTCTGTTACTATCCATCTTTTAATGTGGCTATAGAACATTTTTTTGTCTTCCATATAAAGTGCATGCTCAAATTTTTTACCAATATTTACCGGGTTTTCTTTTTATTATTGAAATATAAAAAGTCATTTTTTTACCCTGGATATGAAGGGTTTTTTCATATACAGGTATATTTTCCTCCAAACTGATCGAACATTTTCATTTTCTTAGGAATTTCTTTCAAAGAAAAATATTTCAGGTTTGAATAAAGTTCCATTTCTTTATTTTTCTTATATGACCTATGCTGCTAGGCATTCCTGTCCCAAAAGCAATAGCAACAAACAATAATGTCACAGAGGTCGCACAGGACTTTCCTACTATACCCCTAAGAAGTAATATACTCTTACTATAGGAATTTGGTTGATCTTCATGTCTATTCCTTTTTTATTTTTTATTTTTGGCACCAGGAATTGAACCCGGGGTGCTTGACCATTGAGTCACATCCCTAGCTGCGTACCCCCTTTCATTTTGAGACAGAGTCTCACTAAGTTCCTTAGTGCCTCCCTAAATTGCTGAGGCTGGCTTTGAATTTATAATCCTCCTGCCTCAGCTTCCTGAGCAGCGGGGATTATTGGCCTATGGCACTGCACCCAGCTCCATGTCTATTTTACATCAATAAAGAACTGGACTTTTTATTGCAGCCTCTTTACAGTCTTGACATAAAGTCCTCAAAATGTGTTCTTCATTTCAAAATCATCTTGACTATTTGCATTTCTTTGCATTCCATATGAATTTACAATCCAAACAACGGTTTCTATCAAACAAAATAAGCAACCAAAAGCCTGTGGTAGTATTGTGCTGACTCTAGATCAACTTAGATTAATAAATATCTTAAAAATATTGTTTCCCATTTTATGAGTTTGGAATATCTCACCACTTATTCAGATCTTTTCTGATTCTCACAGCAGAATTGCATGTTCCACTGGAGAGGTCTTGCTCCTGCTTTGCTAAATTCATCCCTATGTATTTCACATTTTTAATGTTATTTAAATGGCATTTTAAAATTTCAGTTCTCACTTGTTACCAGCCAGTACATAGTAATATAATTGTATTGACCTTGTACTTTGTAAACTTGTTAAATCCCCAATTTTATTTCTGTTTAGTGATTCCTTGGAATTTTCCCCATAAATGATCATGTTGCCTGCAAATAAATGCACTTAATATTCCTTCTCCAATATCTATGATATTTCTTTTCTTTTTGCTTTATTGAACTGACATATTCTCTAGTCAACCATTAACCAAAAGTTGTAAATGCAAACTTACTTGTCATTTTTCTAACTTAAGGAAAATAAGTATTCAGGCCTTCTCCTATGATTTATACTTTAGGTTTTAAGAGGCTAGTTTTTAACTGGTTGAAGAAATTCTTTTCTCTTACTATTTTTCTGACAATATTTACAATGCAAATATGCTATATGTACTATAGTTTCTTTATCCATTCATCTATTGAAGGGCATCTAGGTTAGTTCCACAATCTAGCTATTGTGAATTGAGCAGTTATGAACATTGATGTGGCTGCATCACTGTAGTATGCTGATTTTAAGTCCTTTGGGTATAGGCCAAGGAGTGGGATAGCTGGGTCAAATGTGGATCCATTCCAAGGGGATCTAAGAAATCTCCACACTGCTTTCCAAGGTGGCTGCACTAATTTGCAACCCCACCAGCAATGTATGAGTGTACCTTATTCCCCACGTCCTCGCCAACACCTGTTGTTGCTTATATTCTTGATAATAGACATTCTAATTGGGGTGATACACAATGGAATATTACTCAGCAATAAGAAGAATAAAATTATGGCATTTGCAGGTAAATGGATGAAGTTGGAGAATGTCTTGCTAAGTGACATTAGCTAATCCCAAAAATCCAAAGGCTGAATGATCTCTCTGATAAGTGGATGATGATACAAAATGTGGGGTGGGAGGGAGGCGAGAATGGAGGAAGGATGGATTTCATAGAGGAAAAAGAGGGGTGGGGTTGGGTTGGGGGATAAGAATAATAACAGAATGAAACAAACATGATTACCCTATGTACATGTATGATTACACAAATGGTATATCTCTACTTCGTCTACAACCAGAGAAACAATAGCTATACTCCATTTGTGTACAATGAATCAAAATAAATAAAAAAAGTTATGTTTTATATGTTAGATTTTATTAAATGTTTTTCCAGCACCTTTAATAGGTAATTTGTTTTTTCTTAAATGATGATTATGTGTTTTTTCTCCATTATTATAACTGTATGAAGAAACTGAAGAATAGATTGGATAGGATGAAAATGGAAATGAGCCCATTAGAAGAATTTTTTATTTAGATGAGAAATGACTTTATTATGTTGTTTCAGTCAGATTTTTTTGTTGTTGTTGTTGTTGTTACTGTGACCAAAAGACCTGACAAGAACAATTAGAGGTGGACAAGCTTATTTGGGGCTTATGGTTTCAGACTATTTGGGGCTTATGGTTTCAGACATCTCAGTTTATATAACCAACTTCATTGCTCTGGGCCTGAGGTGTGGCAGAATATCATGGAAGAGAGGTTTGTTGGAGGAAAGCAGCTCAGGACATGACAACAGGAAGCAGAGAGAGCCCTACTCACCAGGGACAAAATGTAAATCTGAAAGGCACACCCCCAGTGACCCACCTCCCCAAGCCACTCACCACCTGCCTACAGTTTCCATACTTCATCCACATTAGTGGATTAATGTATAAATTAGGTTAAAGCTCTCATAACTCAATCATTTCACCTCTAAATATTCTTGCATTGTGTCACACATGAACTTTTGGGGGACAGCTCATATCTAAACCATAACACTTGTCAATGAATGATTTTAGGTATATTTTTAGGTATGCTTGTCAGTTCTTTCTAATGGAGAACAGAACTACAAGGGACAAAAAATTGTTCACAGTGACTTCCTACTTCTAAGAAGATCATGTGCTGACTTCCATGTACTATGTGGGTGGAAAGAGCCTCACTAATATGAAGAAGATCTAGAGTGCACTTGATTTCAGGTGGGAAGGGATAAAGCTTTTAGATACTTTGAGGATGCAAGAGGAAGAGTTAACTTGGAAGATAAATAAACAAATTTAGAATTAAGAAATGAGATCTTAGCTTGAATTTACACTTGGGCAATTTAGGATACAGCTGGTATTCAAAAATCAAGAATTTTGTAAGTCGTTTCTATGACCTCTAGGGCTTCAGCACATTCTTATTCCTCTCTGATATTTTATTCCTTTTCTCAAATTCCAACTTCACTTTCTCAGTCTAGCTAACTCTTACTTAAGGTTTAAGTTTTGCTTAATTATTTTTTTTCCAAGAAGTCCTTTCATAAGCCTTTCTTCGAATCTTAGCATAGAGCAGGCATACAAAGTTGAGGAAAGAGCCTAAGGAGAGAACACAGAGAACCAAAGAATAGGAGCTAGGACCAAACCTTGGGAGACTTCAAATCTGGGAGGAGGTTGAGGAGAGGAATCCACCAAAGGACAGTGTTTTCCAAAACCCATGAGCAGTGACTGTTTCATAAAGGGGATGTGTCATCCACTTTGTCAAATCTTTCTAAGAAGGCAAATATGAATGAAATTGAAAAGTCTACAAAGTTATTTTAATTAGTTGTTCTAAACTATACCTTTTTTTATCCTGTTGAAGAACCTTTGGAATTTAACATTTCACATCGAAGGCCTATAACAGAGGCAAGCTCATTTTCTCTTTCATTTGCAGCATACCTAAAACTCCAAAGTAATGATATTTTTGAATGGTGATACCCATATGAATTTAATGATATTAAATGAGAGGGGAAGAAGGAGAAAGAGACACTTAAAAGTGCTATATAACTCTGCAAACAAAAATTTAATTTATTTAGTGTTTGATATTCAACCTGAAGATTTATACAATTCTCTCTCTCTCTCTCTTTCTCTCTCTCTCTCTCTCTCTCTCTCTCTCTCTCTCTCTCTCTTTTTCAATAGTAGGGATGGAGCCCAGGTGCCCTCTACCCTGCTACCACATCCCTAGAATCCCCAGTCCTTTTAATTTTTTTAAATTTTGAGACAGGTTTTTACTTATTTGCTGAGGATGGTCTTGATATTATAATCCCCCTGCCTCAGCCTCCCGAGTTTCTGGGATTACAGGTGTGCACCTCTGTATCCAACCTAATTTTTTCCTTCTAAAAAAGAATTAAACGCATGATGAAAAAAGTACTGATGTACAGAAAAAAATTAATTAATACAACTTTAGCAAACTATATGATTCAAGTAATAGATTTTAAATTTCATGTACCTATGATTGTCTTCATTAAGGGAACCGGAAATTCTGTTTTCCTTCTGTGATAAACACAATTTTAATTGGACATGAAGATCCAAAGAACTGCCAATAGATACACACCTAGTGTCTGAGAGAGTTTTCTGTTACAAATAAATCCTTGGATATTCTACTTTCTTCTCTATTTTCAAATACTCAGACTCCCTGGAGCCACAATTTTAAATCTCCACAGGGTTGACGTGGCTCTTTATCTTTTCAAACATAGATACAAAGAACTAGTAGTTTTAGTGTCTGGGAAGCTGGTGTTCCTATAAATGTTTAATTTACTTAAAAATGAATTGACAGTTATTTTTATTAGGCTTTGCACTGGTTTTAGTGTTTGTTTCAACAATAAAATGCGTTAATACCTTGTAAACTACGCCTAAATGTTCCTCTTTTTAAATCGCTGATGTATCATATGAAGCAGACTTAAGTAGACAAATGGTTTAGAATATTTTTTCCTGAAAAGACACACACTAAGGATACTATTTCATCTCTCTCTATTTGGCTCATTAATTTATGGTCTTGAATTGTTTATGTGTTAATATTTGACAAATCCTGCAAAATTTGATTAGAAAATGAAATAAAGTCTCTAAAGGAGCCCTTGTAGCAATGATGATAGAGCTGGTATTTTCTAGAATGCTCATCGATTTATTGATATATTTGGAATAAATGAAAATGTGCTATTGAATGTGCTGTTCTATACACTCTCACTGCAACACTTCCGACACCAGACGTGTGGGTGGTTTCCAACACCATTCAATGCTCTGACAGCAAGTGGGTGTCCTTCAATTCAATTCAATTTTGACATTATCAGCCTGGAGTTAGCATCAGGTCCCACAAGCTAAGGGCTCAGTCTCACTTTGGATGCTGAACACAATCCAGGGCTCACATACTTCTGACTGATCAGCTGTAAATCAGTATTTTCTGAGTCTTCCTCCTTGCGTTTGGTAGAACTGCTCAAAGTTATCAGGGAAACACTTATGCTACTGCTACTCAGGAGTCTGGGGTAGGCCATCCAGGGCAATTCAGGGTGATTCCATCTCAAAATAAAAAAAAGAAAAACAGCTGGGAATGTAGTTTTAGTGGTACAGCACTTGCCTAGCATTCACAAGGCCCTGTGCCACAAAGGAAAAAATATGTATGTATATATAAAATTAATAAATATAAATAATGTAATATACAAATATATATTATATGTAATGTGGAGTATATTATATATACATATACATATATACATATGTATATTTCATATATATACATATTTCATATATATATGAAATATATTTCATATATATATATATATATATATATATATGAAATAAAGAATACATCTAAAAAGCCAGATGAAGGGTCCCGATATCAGGAACTTCTTTACCTATACTGTTTGAGTGTACTGCCCTCCCAGGATGTGGATGTATTCACTAATCCACCAACCTGAAAATTCATCACATTTTTCAAGAGTTTTTGTAGAGTTTAATCTCTCATTCCCTCTCCCCTTCAAGCTCTTGAGTGAGACTGAAAATTCCAACCATCTAAATCACTTGGACTTTTTGGTGAACAGTCTCATTATGAGGCTATTAAAGGACCAATGAAAGTGACTGACAACCCCCTGTCTTCATCACATATAAAGGCTTGTCAGCATGAGTGCTAGGAGTTAGCCAAAAAAAAAAAATCACTTCTCCTTCCTACTAGATGACATATAACGACTTTCTTATTTTCTTATTAGTATTGTAGTGGCATTTCTGTTTGCTGTTTTGGTTGCTGTTCAGTTCCTCCAAGGAAATGAAATTTCTTTCTGGCTCTATATTGCAGGTCTGATATAGAAGTTTTTTTTTTTTTTTTTTTTGAATCTAAGTCATTGCATGCTATGTGCTAAGCTCTGGTTTAGCAGGCACGGCCATGATTAGACTGCAGAAAGTGAGGACAGCTCTGATTCTTCAGGACTCACTTTTCCCATGCTCTATCAGAAATTGGGTCATTGACTAGGAAATGAGAGTCATGCCCAAATACACTGGATAAATGTACCGTAGAGATTTTATTTATTATAATTAGTTATTCATAAGAGTATCGATCTGAGTTTTTTTAAGCAATTGCAGGAGTTGACTATAAAGGAACTCAGCTTAATACTGTTAGATAACCTTGAATCAGGAGCCTCATGTTTACATCACAGCATCTTAATTCACTCTTAGTCTTCTGAATGAACTCCTGGGAATTCTTAAAGTTGTCTAAGAGAGTCTGCTCAAGTTAAATCCAGCCTCTGTGATTACTTCCTTTGTTTATCCAGGCACTCAAAGAAATTTTAAATATTGTTTGACAAATTAAAGAAAATAAACAATAGAAAAAACTCCCCAAAATAGTGTGGTTCAATAAATAAATACAACTTTCAGAAAAAACAATGGTGCCTCTACAACTGGAAAATACATTTCAAAACTAAGAACTCATTGAATGGGGTTAAATTTGAGAATTCAATAGAAACTATGCAATTTAAATAGAAATCAAGGAATGGGAGAAAAAATATTATGGAATCAGGTGTAATGACACATGAAACTCACTGAAAAATGTAAAATTAATATTACCTAAGAAAAGAGAGAAAATGAACAGAGAAATATTGGGACAAACAGGCTTAGCTTTTAAAAAATATGAAGGAAGATATTCATCTACAAATTCAGTAAGAGAAATGACTTCATGCAGGACAAACACAAAGAAAACCATGACTAGGCTTTTCATACTCTGACTGTTCAAACTAAAGATAAAGAAAATATATTAAAAACAGCCAGAGGGGAAAAATATCACATATATCAGAGAGACAACAGAAATTACAGAATCTGAAAGATAACGGGAAAGCATTTTTAAAGTTATGGAGTTAGAGTGAGAGTGATTGCCAACTTAGAATTCTATATTGGGGGGGGGGGGGCAGGAAACCCTACAAGGATCAATGTGTACTCATTATCTATTTTTGCATAACGAATTACTCCAAAACTTGGAAGTTTAAAACGATACAGGTTTTTAAAATTCCTGTGGACTGGGGATATAGCTCAATTGGTTGAGTGCTTGCCTAGCATGTACAAGGTCTTGGGTTCATACCCCAGCACCACCAAAAATTTTTTTAAAAATAAAAATCTTATGATCACTGTGGATTAGAAATTTGGTCATAGCTTAGTGGGTTCTCTGATTCAGTCTCGTATATGCTGAAAACTCCAATAGGGAAGGCTGTGCTTCAAAGCTCACTGGCTTTTAGCACTATTTGCACTTTGATGTCTACTGAAATGAGGGCCTCACTACTCAATGACTGGTGACCAGAGGTCAGCTCAACTCCCTGTCACATGGACCTTTGCAACACAGTGGCTTATTTTAAGCTAGGCTCTGTTGACCTCCTCCCCCTCCAAGCAAAAGGAGAATTAGTTGAATTAAATTTAAAAAGTTAAGAAAACACAGGATCCTTGACAAATTAGAGATAATAAAATCAGTGCTTTATAATAAAAATGGTAAAATGTTTCAAAATGTAAGGGGCAATGTATTGAGAAACATCTATTTAGATCATTTTCCCATTTCCTTTTTTTTTTCTTTTTATTTAATTTCTTGATTCATTGAACACAAATGGAGTACAGCAATTGTTTTTCTGGTTGTACACAAAGTAGAGTCACACCATCTGTGCATTCAAACATGTATACAGGGCAATGATGTCTGTCACACATACAGTTATTATTCTTACCCCCCAACCTCAACCCCACCCCTCCCTTCCCGCTATGCTCTCTATCCTTTCTTCATTCTTGCCATCATTCCACCCCACATTGTGCATCATCATTCACTTATCAGAGAGACCATTCAGCCTTTGGATTTTTGGGATTGGCTAATCTCACTTAGCATAATAGTCTCCAACATCATCCATTTACCTACAAATGCCATAATTTTATTCTTCTTTATGACTGAGTAATATTCCATTTTATATATATACCACAGCTTCTTTATCCATTCATCTACTGAAGGACATCTAGGTTGGTTCTACAATCTAGCAATTGTGAATTGAGCATCTATGAACATTGATGTGGCTGCATCACTGTAGTAATCTGATTTTAAGTCCTTTGGGTATAGGCCAAGGAGTGGGATAGCAGGGTCAAATGGTGGATCCATTCCAAGTTTTCTAAGGAATCTCCACACTGCTTTCCAGAGTGGCTGCACCAACTTGCACTCCCACCAGCAATGTATGAGTGTACCCTTTTCCCCACATCCTCGCCAACACCTGTTGTTGCCTG
>JAJEJO010005583.1:248378-275761 GCA_020662805.1 Glaucomys volans
TTATGTTTTGTATTTCAATTGTGTCTGTTGTAATATTTCCATTTCCATCACGAATTTTAGTAATTTGGAGTTTCTCTTTCCTTTGTTAGCGTGGCTAAGGGTTTATCAATTTTGTTTATTTTTTCAAAGAACCAACTTTTTGTTTTGTCAATTTTTTGAATTGTTTCTTTTGTTTCAATTTCATTGATTTCAGCTCTGATTTTGATTATTTCCTGTCTTCTACTATTTTTGGTGGTGATCTGTTCCTCTTTTTCTAGGGCTTTGAATTGTAATGTGAGGTCACTGATTTGTTGACTTCATTTTCCCATTTCTAATGGAATTATTTATTTTTATGCTGATGAGTTTTTTGAGTACTTTATATATGATATTTGATATTAATCCCTTGTTTTTAAAATTTATTTTTTATAATTTTTTAGTGCATTGAAATTGTACATAATGGTAGGTTTTATTATCATGTCTGTATATGAATAATATATCAATATAATTTAGCCAACATTATTAATCCCTTCTCAAATGAATAATTTAAAAATATTTTCTCCAGATCTGTAGCCGTCTCTTCACTCTATTGACTATTTGTTTTGCTCTGGGTTTCTTAATTATCACATATGTCAACTTTTGCTCATGGGATCTTACCTAAAAAGTCACTGCCTGTATGATGTCTTGAAATGTTTCCTTCTAGCAGTTTTATACTTCCAGCACTAGATTTAGGTCTATGATCCATTTTGAGTTGATTTTCATTTATGATGAAAGGTTGTGGTCTAATTTCATCCTTCTGTATGTGAATATTCATTTTTCCAAACACCTTTTTCTGAATGAACTGTCCTTTCTCTAATGTATGCTTTGGTTCCGTTGGGTTCTCTATTCTGTTCTATTGGTCTGTGTGTGAGTTTTATTCCAGTACAATGCTGTTTTGGATCCTATCATTTTGTAGTAGTTTTGGGGTCAAGTATTTCTCTAGCTTTGTTCTTTATTACTCACAATCACTTTGGCTCTTAGGGTCTTTTGTGGTTCCATATTCTAGATATATGAATGGTCAAAAACTAGATGAAAAAATGCTCAGCATCACTAGTCATCAGATAAATGCACATCAAAACCACAATGAGAAATCTTATCTTAGAATGGGTGTAATAAAGATAGGAAAAATACATTCTGGCAAGGATGAGGTCAAAGGGGAATTCTATATTGTTGGTATAAGAGTAAATTTTCACAACTAAGTATGACAGTATGGAGGTTCCTCAAAAATTAAAAAATAGAGCCACACACGATTTAGCAATCCCACTACTGGGTATATATACAGAGGAAATGAAGTCAGTAAATCAAGGGGATACATGAACTGTCATATTTATTGCAGCATTATTATGCAGCCAAGAAATGAAAACAACCAAACTGTCCAGCAGTTGATGAATGGATAAAGAAAACATGGTATATATCCACAATGGAATACATTTCAGCCATAAGAATACACTTCCACCATTTGTGGTAACATAGATGGAACTGAAGGACATCATGTTTAGTGAAATTATCCAGGCACAGAAATATGCATACCACATATTCTTACTGATATGTAGAAGGCATTAAAATTGAATTCCTAGAAGCAAAGTGTAAAATTGTGACCATTATAATGTAGGAAACCTAAGAAGAAGAGGGTTAGAAATAAATCAGACAATAGATACCAAGAGACAGAAAGAAGGTATAAATACTAGTGCTATTCATCAAGTAAAGTGATTATAATGGAAAATAATTTGTTTTATAATTTATAAAGAATTAGAAGAGAGGAATTTAAAATTTCACAACACAAAAAAGTGGTAAATATTTAATGAGATGGGAATGCTTATTACCCCCATTTGATCATAATATGTTGTATACATACATTGAATAATCACACTGTCCCCATAAATATGTACAACTTAAAATCTGAATAAAATTTTAAAAGTAAGAAATGAAATTAATAAAATCAGAGCATCTTAGAAGAAAACAAACACCTTTACTGAATAAAAGTTATATTTTCCTTGAATAAGCCAAGTATTATTTTTAAAATTTTACATAAATTATCTTATGTTCACTAAGAAGTGAATGTAAAATGAGTAGACATAAGTCCTATGAAAGAATAATATAAATGCTGGATTAGCTTGACTGAGTCAAAATTAGATTGAAATGATCTGAAATTGAGTACCCAATAGTAACAATAAAGTTGAAAGAATCAAAGAGTGTTATATATGGTGTATTCATTTTACGAAGTAAAATAGTGATTATTTTAATATGTAACTCGAGAATTTTATGATTAAATTGACCTGGAATAAGTTGGCAATTCATAAAGAATTGAATCCTTGCAGGCTGAGAATAAAGATACATATGGAAAATAAGAGAAAACAGCAGTTTAGTGAATGCATGCTTAAATGAGAGAATTTATTTCATATCCCATTGCTTTAGGAAATGACTTGGGCTTATTTAGTGTTTTAATATACAAAGACAGGCTACTGAGCCAATAATAATTACCCTTGCCCTTTTAATGTTATTTCAGATAGATTTGTCTGGTCAATTAACACAGTAGTGCATCTGCCCTTTTATATTCATTATTGATTTAACAAATATGTGTGGAGTATCGAGCAGAATTTTTAGTCATTTTTGTATCTCCTTTTATTGAGCTTACACCCATCATATTGTGAACCCAGATCTCTTCTTGTATACAATCAAAAGAAAGGTTAAAGAACATTTGTAAACATTGTATTTGTACTCTTTCATCTCTTTATATGTTATGTTCATATACTTCTTAAATATTTTACTTCCAAAATGGGAGCACTATTTTAAGTACTATATTTCTGGAATTGCCTATTCAACTAAACCAAAGTAAAATTCATAGATCAGGTATGTCTGATGAACATACCCGGGTTGAACGCATTGCCAAGTTTATGTATCGTCTAGCAAAAATGTTAAGAGTCTTTGAAGAAGTAGTTTACATATTGATGCCTGTGAAAGGAAATGTCTGCTTCTATGGCTTGCCGATCTCTTGACACAGGATAAGACAGAAATGCTTTCTCATGGCTTCAGAAATAGAAGAAATAACCCCAGCTACGGAGCATCAATGAAGGAGGAAGAAAAATGGCATGTAATTGAGACAGAAAATTTTATATTGGACTCTAAACATTCTTAATATCAAGAGGAGAAAAATTCCCAAGAAAAACTGCATCCAAGAGCCCATTTATGTTTTACATCCTGGATTAATATGTATTACAGAAAGATGCTCTTCAGAGCAGCAGGTGGGTTAAAGTGGCACCAGAATGGAGAGAGGGAATTCAATTAGGAACCAGTAGAGAAAACCTGAAATGATATGCTGGTCTTTGAGAAACATTGTTCCAGTAGAGGTGGATGAAATGAGACTGAAGGTATGTCAAGAATACAGAAAAGCTAAGACTTAATGACAGATTACTCAGAACTTGCAGAAGAGTAGGTACTCACATAGTAGGAATTTTGTCTTGGATAACTGAAAAAGCAGTAAGGATCAGTACAGGCAATTCAGAAGGAGTATATTTTTATGTTGGATAAAGATGGGCATACACGAGAGAAAACTGCTAAGTATCCTTCAAGGTAACATTTATCTGGACATTGCAGTCCAGACCTGGTCTTATTGTTCCCTTAATTTGGCTAGGTTCTTTGAGAATGGAGAGGTTCCCCTCACAGGATAGGGACTTAGGTGTCCTCCCTTTTCCCACGGATGACCCGTTATATTCCAAGCATCTGGAGTCATGAGATGCTGATTTTTCTACACAAAATGTGAACCCTCATCTAAAATGTGGAAGAAAGAAGTCTGTGCTAAAGAAACAAATCTTGGAAATCATCAGCTGACAATGTAAGTGTAAATATCTTCACCATGAAAAGATGAAGAGAGTAGAATTCACATGTGCACTTGCAGAGAATACTCACATGTCAATGGAGGAGCATACAGAAAAGGAAATGAAAGAGAAACACAGAGGAGAAGAATATAAAATGACATCTGGAAGCCAATAACGAATAGGTGGTGATTAATGGTGTCAAATGTTACTAATATTTGAAAACTATGTTTACAGTTATTAGCAAGAACAGCTCAGGTTGGGTGTGGTGGCTCACACTTGTAATCCCAGCAGTTTGGGAGGCTGAGGCAGGAGGATTGCAAGTGCAATGCCAGTCTCAGCAACTGAGCAAGGCCCTGTCTCAAAATAAAAATTAAAAAAAGGGCTGGGGATGTGGCTCAGTGGTTAAATGCCCCTGGGTTCAATTCCTGATGTGAAAAAAAAAAAAAAAAAAAAGAAAGGAAAAGAAAAAAAGAAAGAAACAGCTCTAAATGTAATGGGGAAGGACACTAAAAAGTTAATGAGAATCAAAATGTTCCAACAAATATAAAAATAAATGTTTTCATTAGTTGTAAATAAAAGAAGAAAAATGAACAAGTAGTGGATTATTTTAAATGTTAATAGCTAAAATGTATGAAGCTCATACATGTGTAATTTCTAAGTCATTTACATTTGTAAGTAATGCATATGTAGTCATTAAATTCTCATAAGAAATATGACAGAGATTCATTCAGTTTCATACATACAGATAGAGTTTCAGTGTCGCACAATTTTATATATGTAGTAATTGACAGAGGTGAAATTCCAACCTCCACAGTAGATTTTTAGCTTGTAATATTTCTTCAGCTAAAGATGAAAGAGAATGAGGGAAAATTAAGCATCTTCATACAAAGGGAGGTAATGCTGGACATTTTCTAAGGTTTTATTAATAAAAAACATTAAATTCATGATGCATTTGTGTTAAGTAATTTTTAAAACACACTCTAATCATTTGAGGGGCACATATTCATGTCAAATGCCTAGCCACTTTTCATCTTTTAGGGTTCTCACTTCTCATCTTTCAGGGTTCTGTTTAAATATCAACAGAAAGAAAATGTCACTGACATCCTAAGATAAGTTTTGAAAACATATACCCAATTTTAATAAAACAGATGTTGGTTTTCTTTTTATCATCTCTAAAAGAAAAAAATAAGTTCTAAAAGTTGAAAAGATTAAGGACTTCATGATATTGATGTGTTTGGTCAGCTGCAGTATTCCTGGCACAGAACAAAAATGCTTAAACATTTCCTGACATACATGTGAATAAATGGTTGCATGAATGGAAAGATGAATGGATGGATGGATAGATGGACAAATAAATAAACCATTACAATTATAATGCTATAGAAATAAACTCCTGAGGACAGTAACCCAAAAAGTATAATCATGCCACTTCTTTATTTGAAAGACAAATAGAGAAATGAAATGTTTCCATAATTTTTTACAAAAACACAATTGAAAATGGAAATATGGACTGTCCTAAAATAAATTGGATTTCTCTAAAATATGCACAATCATATACCACTAACCTAAAAAACCTTCATAAAGAAATACTATATATGAATTTATAAATGCACAATCTATATTATTTACATACTGCTGTGACTTATTTTTTTTTTTTTTGGTTTGATCTTGAGGCCCTTTCCTTGAGAGTTTCCATAGATCATGACAGACATTCTCTATTAATTCCTGACCAAGGTAATGTTAGGTTCAAGTATATATGTATATATCAGATGAGACTAAATGAGAATGTAAAATAAACATGTATGAATGGAAGAAACTTACTTAAGGATCCAAGGTTAGGAGAGTCAACTTTCTCTGAGAAGCCTGGAGGTGATGGAGCTCAGACAGTAGGTGGGGAGTGAGAGGGGGACTTCAGGACCCTACCTTTATGAAGATCCACTGCTCTTTTCCCTACAAATAGATGTGTGAGGACAACCTTATTCACACTAGTGTGACCATTAAGCTTCATCATCAGGGGTTGTATTTGTGTGGGGCTGGTGAGATGAGGAACAAGCTCTCCCTATCACAACTAACCACACCAGGACAGGAAATTTTAACGGGGACAAAAGTGATGGACTTTGGTTAGGTTTCAAAAAAGGTATGTCAAGCCTAAAAGTGGATGCAGAGGCAGCAAGTATACTAGACAGATTAATGACACATGTATTACAGGACAAGAGACGCTCCATAATTAGTATTAAATAAAAATGACCAAAGACAAGTGGCTTGAAAATTACATGTTTGATGTAATCAACTTCTTAATAATTTAGATCCTATAATGATCAGAGATCACTATATAATTACAAATCTTTTTGTATTCTGATGTCTTTGTTACTACCTTTGTTAAGAAAGGGAAACCTAATTTAGGAGGAAACCTTTGTGTGTGTGTGTGTGTGTGTGTGTGTGTGTGTGTGTGATTACCAACAAGCATCACAAAGTGAAAGGAATTAAGTGCAGAATGAATTAACAGTCAACATGTACGGAGAAAATCACAGCGGCTTACAAGAGTCCTTTCAATGAAGCACAAATAATTACTTTAATGAGACTAGCTTGAGTTAAAATTTTTATATAGAGTAAGCTCTTAGAGAATATAATTTAGAAAACTAATTTTGCAAGAGTCGATTCATTTCCTTTCTTAGATAGGAAGAATAGCTAAACCAGTACATCAATAAGCTTCCCACTTACTTTATACTCAGGTGGCTCTGCCATTAATTCCACCACCCAATGTTGAATGAAAAAAAATACATTTCAGAGAAAGTGGGAAAATAATTAGTTACCAAGGAGATTCCAGTTTTTGTGGATATTATATTGCTCGCCACAAAGATGTCAAATATCTAGAATTGTTTGCCAACTAGACACTTTGTATTTTGGGCTGTTAATAAGAAGATAATGTAAACTTTTGATTTATTTTTAGCTCTCTAAGAAAATTTTATAAGACCTAGTAGGCTAATTTCAGCAAGAAGCTTCTTGACATTTGGCTAGAATTATAAAAACAATTTTGTATGATTATATTGGTTAGATTATGGTGATCAAAAGCTTCGGAGCTGGGCGTGGTGGCGCACGCCTGTAATCCCAGCACTTGGGAGGCTGAGGCAGGAGGATCGCCAGTTCAAAGCCAGTTTCAGCAACTTAGCGAGGCCCTCAGCAACTCAGTGAGACCCTGTCTCTAAATAAAATACAAAAATAGGGCTGGGGATGTGGCTCAGTGGTGGAGTGCACCTGGGTTCAATCCCTAATACCAAAAAAAAAAAAGCTTCTGTGTCTGGATATTTTCATATTCATAAATGATACATTTAAAGTGCCTTTGGATAAGGATATTGGTAAAGTAGACCAAAGCTTTAAAACATGGCAGAGGGCAGTTAAAAGACTAAAATATATAAAAACTTGATAACTAATGACCTCAGGAGTTTATGCTATATAATTTTTATGGAAATGGAAAGTATTATTATAGCTAAATTTAGCATTTTATCATTAATATTAATTTAAATGCATAATAGAAAATGAGAGAAGCAGTGGTAATAAGCAAAAGTAACAATCTGACTCTAAGTTAGATTTAGACTACTAAAGGCAAAGAATTTCTCCCTTTGCACATTATCAGTGGGAATATATCAGATTTCAATATTTGTTCCCTTCTTCAAAGAGCAACTCAAGTATGCCACATTTCCCAGCTTATCTTTCCCATAAGGAAGTAACATGGCATAGTTTCTCAGATTATGTGCTCAAATTTTTATCTTCAACAGATTGTCACTATACTTTGTTCATTTATTTATTCATTATTCAGAAAAGTTTAAAGCACTTCAAATTATAAGAAAGAATAATGTTTTGACACATTAATAAAATTTCAGTAATAGGAAAATAACAGCATTGCTTCAGTTTAAACAATGATGAAAAAGACCAGAAAAGTCACAAGCGCTAGACTTCCATGGAATTGCATGGGATTTCTCTTCTGGTAGGATTGTGAGAGGGAAACGCCTTTGGGTCAGCCCTCTTCCTTCGTGTTTCAGGGTCTGCGTTGATCTCAAATGTGTAGCCTGTGTCTTCTCTGGTCTCACTGGAGATAATCTTCATTTAAGACAACCAGAGTTCTAAAGAGCAGGAAGTCAGTTTTGGAAGGTGTGGACTTCAGCTTTGTTCACATTTCTTGCACAGAATTCACTCAAACCCAGGAGCACATCTCTCCACTCAAGGGAGGTCTGGCAGTCATGGTTATCCTTGATGAATTGAGAGCTGTTTCCCAGTATTAACTATTCTTAAGAATCAGATGCCTAACATTTGGTAAACAGTTAACTAACTGCTTCCAAAACATGAAGACATATTATGATTTTAAAATACTTTATTTATATTTCTTATTGTAATAATGAAGTGTCAGTTGTACTTCAAACCATCTTTATACTCCTCTTTCATCCCATTCCTCATCTTTAATTCACCAGGGTCAATTATTCTCTTGAGGGATTTATAGGAAAGGCCTTTTGATTTGAAAAAATTAATATGTACAATATTGTTGTGTATTATATAAAATTACATTGAATGCATTATATCAAATATAGAAGTATAGTTTTAATGTTTTTGTCCACTGGAAGTAGAATTTTTATTTTTATATGTTTAACAAAACATAGACTTGTTTATTTTTTCAGTGTGCTTTACAGGATTACATTGAAAACTATGCTACATTTTATATATTCTTTCATGTATTAAGTTGTCTGCTATTTTAGAACTGGTTTTTTTCCCCCAGTTCTTGGAACTGAATTCAGGGTCTTGTGCAAGCTAGGCAAGTGTTCTATCACTGAGTTATAACCTCAGCAAATGGTCCACTATTTTTATGAATTACAAATAATGTTAATATGAACATGTTTGTGCATATCTGCTACATAACACTAGGGTGTACCCCTATGGGTCAGAGCAGATAGGTGTTCCTCAAAAAAGGACACAGGAAACATAGGCCTTTTGTGTATTTATGTGTGGTTGCATCACTGAATTCTAGTCAGTGGAGTCTGAGTGGAAGCAATGTGTACTATGTCCAACGTAAGGATTTTAAGAAGCATTTGCTCTTTCCTTTTTAACTCAAAGCAGACAACAACAAGGTCCAAATGAAGCACAATGTCCACAGATGAAGAATTATATTAAAGTGAGCCTTCCAAAGAGAAACACCTGCTTTCAAAAATTATATGAGAAAAACACTTCTTGTGTCTAAGCTTTAAATATTTGGAGATTATGTATTTGCTTACATATTAGTTTAACCTATACTAGCTAATTCAAACCGGTAATGACTTAATGGTCATAGATATGCATAGTCTTAAATTAGTGATTATTTGTACTCTGTACTACAAATTATGTTTATCTACTTAACTTTCTCCAGATGGATTTAAGAATTTCACTGGCCTCACTTAACCCTATTTGTTCTCAGATTGACTATTCATCAGCAACAACATCAAAATGTAAATTGATAATATATTGCTATACTAATTTGCATTTTCAAGGTAGTAAAAATGTGCATTTTTTCAAATGTTGACTATTATGCCAAAAACTCAAAGTTTTTTTTCCAAAAATGTACAAAATCAATGTGCTACGATTTGCAAATCAATGTTGGAGTGTAATCTTCATTGTAAGGTATTAAAAGAATGAAAGCTTAATCTGACTATGGTATTTCAAAAGTGGGACCTTTGGGAAACATTTGAATCCAGCAAAGTCATCAAAGTGGAACCTCCATGATTTAATACTGGGGGCTTCATAATAAAATGGAGCACTACTAGATGACAAATATACACGTATGCACTGTCTCTATCTCTGCCATGAGTTATTTTGTGCTGTCTTGAGACTACAAGCACGTAGGCTATTGCCAGATGCAGCCCCTCAGCCTTGGGCCAGAACTATGAGCCCAGATTAACCTGTTTTCTTTATAACTTAGCCAGTCTATATTCTTGTGCTATTAGCAACAGAAAATGGACTGATACACTTAGCAATATAGGAATCATAGTAGAAGTGTTGGACTAGCCTCAAGTGAGAAATAAAATACTTGAAGCATTAGAATTTTAGAAAAATCTCTTTTTATCAATGATTAGGTATCATATTTTAATCTTAAAAATGATTTGATTTTTATAATTCAAATATTAAAATGTTTATGTTTTAGTCAGCTTTTCCACTACTGATGAAATGATCTGATCTGCACAATTATAGAGGAAGAAAGGTTTATTTGAGGGCTCATGGTTTCAGAGGTTTTAGTCCATAGAAGACTAACTCCATTCCTCAAAGTGAGGCTGAACCTCATGGTTAAAGATGATGGCAGAGGGAAGCAGCTCAAATCATCAGGAAGCAGAGAGAGAAAGACTCCACTTTCTAGACAAAATATGTACCCCAATGCCACACCCCAATTCCAATCTCCTCCAGCCACACCCTACCACTTCAATTAATTCCATCAGGGATTTTCACTGATTGGGTTAAGACTCTTAACAATCCAATCATTTCTCCACTGAAACTTACTGCATTGTCCCACATGTGAGCTTTGGTGAACACCTCACAGCCAAACCCTAACAGCTTATTTATAAGAAATGAAATTAAAATTCACAAATATGCAATTAGAACCCAAGATTTTCTTGTCTGTTTCAAACTCTTTTTTTGTTTTTTTGATTTTTATTTTTCATCATAAATGAAGATGATCATGTTAATAAGAATATGGCTTATAATAAGTCCCCCACAAATATTAGCCATCAATTGTATAAAGGAATGAAGAAATGATGATAGAAATAATGATTAGAAAGACATGAACATAATTTCATTGACTGTGGAGTATGTTTTCTGATCAGATCGCCAGGAGCAAAGTTCCAAAAAAATTTTTTTTAATTTAAAACATGGTTTTTGTCTTTTTGTTTGTTAATTTATTTTTAGTACCAGGGATTGAAGCCAGAGGCTCTTAAACACTGAGCCACAATCCCAGCTCATTTTATTTTATTTTTTATTTTGAGACAGGGTCTTGATAAGTTGCTTAGAGTCTTGCTAAGTTGCTGAGGCTGGCTTTGAACTTCATGGTCCTCCTTCCTTGGCCTCTGTAGCTGCTGGAATTACAGTCACCATGTCTGGTTTTGTCTTTCTTTTTAATTTTTACGATTTGTTTACTAAGTTGTCTGAATTTTAATGTTTTAAAGTGTCAAGAAGTAAATGTTCATTCTTCAGAAATCTTTAGAATCAAAATGAAGATTTTGTAAAAAGAAAGATTTTGTAAAAATAAAAGATTTTTAAAATGAAGATTTTACAAAATGAAGATTTTGTAAAAATAAAAATAAAAACAGAAAATAACAATCCATAAATAAATATAACTGCAATATTCATCACACCTAAATACCAACAAAGAAAACAGAATTAAACCACATTTTAAAAACTAACATATGTTCATAAAATTCCTTTCTATCCCAATTTTTAGTGATTGAATACTAGAAGTTTTACAAGAAAAAATATCCACTGATACCATCTTACTCTTCATACTTAGGCAAATATTTTCTCTTCTACAGAATTTGATAAATAATAATAAGTCCTTCAACCTTGAGAACGATCTGAACACCTTAAGAGTGATTATGCTCTTACGCTCTATCTATAGGGACTGCCTCTTCCTTGCTCAAAACTATGCAATGATTGATGTCTGGCAGAGTTCTTTTGCCCTATACCTTCAGAAGGAGCTTAGTATCCTTAACCAGTGTATTGTACTTGCTTTTTATCTTGAATCAAACATATTCACTGCATTTATATTTACTAAAAAAGCTATTCATTCTAAGTCTCATTTCAGGAGGATCTCCTTAAACTTTAGAAAGGTCTTATAAGGCACTCACATACTGACTCCAGGCTGTTTTAGAGATCTGACTCAAAAAAAAAATTATGTATATCCCTAATATGTCAATAGGACAATACAGCCCACTGAGGAAAAGAAGTCCAATAAAGGAATAAAGCTGATTGTACCACAAAGCGTTATAGGTTCATTTTTACTAAATCAACTTGTTCTTTTTACTTCATTTTTTCTGAATTTTCATTCAAAATTTCCTTCTTAATTCAGCATCATGGCACATGGTTATCATCCCAGCTACTTAGGAGGATAAGGCAGAATGATCTCAAGGATGAGGCCATCCCAGGGAATTTAGTGGGACCCTGTCTCAAAAATTTAAAGGGATAGGACTGGAGCTCAGGGGTAGAGTGCTTGCCTAGGAGGTACCATTCCTTGGGTTCAGTCCCAACTAATACACACGCACAAAATTCCCTTCACATAAGATAAAATCCTACCATGTTATGTGTTGTTGTCCAACAACATTGGACAACGATTGCCTTAGCTTTTCTAATTTAAAAATGAGTTAGGTGAAAGCAAATATAGAAAGCAAATGACACAAAGTTCAGTCTTGAATTTATAGGATATGAATGATCCTAAAATTGTTTGCTTTCTACAGATTTTTTAAAGCAAACTGTTCGATAAAATGCTACAATTACTCATAATGATCAGTTTGTGGAGCCAGTGTTGTCATTTCAGTAGAGAAAGTTTGACTTTTTTCCCCCTGCCATCCTTTTGAATGATTATAAAATACATCTAGTTTAGGTCATTTAGAATTTTAAAAATAATATAGATTTTATCAGATAAAGTGTTGTTTTGCCTCTGATGTAGCTTTCATTTTCTTGTCACCTCCTTCTGTATTACTTCTTTTTATGTTGTATTTACCGCATTCATTATTTCAGTACACTTCTGGGCAGTGCTTTTTAATGATAGCAAGCCCATGGTAGATAGAGAAAATGAGCAGTTCTACTTCTTTTGGATTCTGTTCCTTAATACTCACTTTTTTAAGTTCTACCATGTTTATAGCCTGCAATTTAATAATTATTACAGATGGCCGAAAGCCAGCCTGCCATTAAGTGTGGCACTCACTTATTCCAAGACACATGCAAAATTAGGGCAAAACAGTGAATCAACAGACAATTGCGGTTACTTTAAATAATCATAATTGCAGCAATAGTTATTCCACAGAATGTCAAAAACAATCAGATTCCAGGAGTAGAATTTGCTTTTCATAACAGGCTAAACTAGAATATTGTTACCACTAAGAAATATTGCTCACATCTGTTTCTTCTCCAACTATATTATACCATAATGTAGATACTAGCTTACTTTGAATAGGTTAACATAATTATTTCATATATTCCTTTTTTATTCCAGCATAACTGGGTACACTGAGTTGGATTTGAATCAGATTGTTCTCAAAGCATTTTACAGTCTTTTTTCTTATCAGTTGGCTGAAATAAAAGAAAAATCTTTCTGGCTTTATTTTAAATCATTTGACAGACACACAGCAGGACAATTCTGCCACAATTAAGGATGAACACATTGTAAAATGAGCTGCAACCAGCCGTCTGTGGGTGATAAACATCACCTCTCTAGAATAGTCTGTCCTTCAATTACCCACTGAAACACAGACCTGGGTATCTTTTTTCTGATAATATGGCTATTATTTGTCACTAAAACATTCTAGAAGTATTCGTTTTATAACAAAGTATAAATGTGAAAAGCAGACATTAGATAAACAGGGTGTCATTTCCTTCTGCAAAAAATGTTACTGTGCATGAAGAGTACTTCCCAAAAGATTCTATGCCCAAGAAAAAGCTCTTCTGGGAGATAACTGAAATGAAGAGGGGACCCAAGCCTGCTGTAAATATTGAAAGCATCATTTCCTTGCTTGGAGAAGAAAGCCTTCGATGGCAGACTCATTAGTTTTGCTATTCCCTAATGATGCTTTTGCAGTCATTTTGAAATAATTATTTTGATAGACAAGAACTCTTTCTCATCTGCACCCCACCCTGAAGTTTGATTCCAAGAATAGGCAAAAGGAAAGGTCTGGCAATCTCATTCTGGCTTCAGATTCCTGGTATTTTCATGAGCTAACGGAAATTGTAACATATGGTATGCTTTGTCACACTCTTAGGTGATTTCATCTGATCTTCATATTACTTCCCCAAAGTCTCTTGCCATTAGCTCATGATATTGAATACTGTGGTAGGCATGGCACTGAGCTCAGCATTGCTGGATAAGCTAACACTCAAAATCCTGTGATTTATCCCAGGGGAGACATATGCTCACATCACTGTTTTGAAACATCCTTCCTTACGTTACCTTAGCAAATACAAATAGCAATGAATGCAAAAGATAAACTGATAACTTTTAATTAAAAAGGAAGGGAGTTGATATATTTTTGACTTTGTATGTTTTTATTTCAGAAAACTATATTTTACTGAGGCAGTTTAATGCTGTATGAAGTAAGGGTGAGAAATCATTTCCTGCTTGTTCATTTACTCAAAAAACTAAGAAAATTATCAACAGGGATTAAGATTTATATTTTTAGCTTGGTGTGTGGAATATATTATCCTTTCTTTTTGTTTCATAAACCAAATAATAAGAGGAATTAAACCTGATGTATAGTCACATAACTCTGTGCTCTGTGGTTGGTCTACTACCTAATAGTAGATTGAATAATTTCTTTCTTAAATATTACTATATTCAACAAACATCTGAGTGCTTGCTATGTCAGTCTGTGTGTTATACACTGTGAATATAGTTTTGAACAAGACAGAACATTTGTTACTAGCACAGAACTGGTAAGAGAGAGAGAATGGAGACATAAAAGTCTACAATTCTGGTAGTGCATGGTATTTGAACAAAAATGTAACACATTACTTTTTTAAAGGATGTAAAAATTTATATTGAATTTTTTTATCATAGAAGGTTTAACAAATGTGAACCTCTAATCAATTATTAAGAAGAGAGTTCATTGAAATGTTAAGATATATATCAGAGGATGTGATATGAATAGTATGACCTAATTTAAATTGACCAATCTCATCTGTAATAACCCTGTTGCCAAATAAGATCACATTTTGAGGTTCTGGGGGTAGGACTTCACTATGTGAATTTTAAAAGGACACAAATGAATCCACAATACTTATCAAATTTGCAAATACTATTAAAATATGGTATTGTAAATATCCACTGTTAGCAAGATTGTGGAGAAGGGGGCACTCACTCATTTATACTAACAGAAGTCTACATTAGCAGATTATATTCCAGGAAACATTTTTGGCTAAATTTTTCAAAAGTGTAAAATGTACTCAACTTCTTCTACATATTAAAATCCATCTTAATAAAGCAATGATGATTAATACACAAATATAATCACTGATCTGTGAAAAAGTAGAAGTATTTCTTCTTGAATTTATATCTAAGTAGATCATATTTGGTAGGCCATTATAAATAATATTTAAATTTTTTTCTATTTGTTCATTATTAAAAATAGGTACACAGTTGGTTTTTGAATATTAACCTACTATCCTGCAACCTTAGAGATTCTTTTGGGGGTATATTTTCTAGGCATGTCTACAGAGAAAATAATGGTGAATGTGAATGAAGAAATTTTTGCTGCATCTTTTTGTATATGTATGCCTTTTATTTTTAAACATTTTTTAGTGCACTTTTCTATAACTGAGTAAATGAAAGGACAGCAAACATACTTGCCTTGTCTCCAATCCTAGAGGCAGACATTCCATTTTTTATAACCAAATATGACACTAGTTGAAGTTAAGTGGTATTTTGTGGTTGTTGTTTAGTTCTTACTCCATTTTTTAGATGCCCTTGAGAAAAGTCCCTATTCATAACTTGCTGAGAATCTTAAAAATAAACATGTATTGAAAATGATTAAATGCTTTTTTTCTGCATCTGCATCTATTAAGATCATAACATCCCCCACCTCTTTTTTTTAACTTTGCTAGTGACAGACATAGCTGGATTTTGAAATATTAAACCAACCTTGCATGCCTGAAATAAACCATACTTGATTTTGATGTGACATCCTGTTTTCTGCTGTTGGCTTTATTCATTAATGTTTTGCTAAGAATTTTTGTAACTGTGTTAAGAAGGGATATTGGTTTGAAGTTTGTGTTTTTATAGTGTTGTTTTCTGATTTTGTATCAGGGAATGATAATGTCATACTATAATGTATGGAGTGTTTGAGTAGAATTGATAGCACATGTTTCTGAAAAGCTGAGTATAATTTATCATTTAGTTTCCTGGGTCTATTGTTTTTATGAGGAAAGATTTTCACCTACAAATCCAATTTTTTCCAAAGACAAGGGCTATTCAGATTATCTGTTTCCTTTGGCATGAACTTGGCACTCTGTGTCTTCGACGACTTTACTCCATTCATTTTAGTTGTTAAACATATTTAAAGGTACCTACAACTTTCTCTCATTTTCCTTTCAATAACTATAGTAGTTCTATTGTTATCTTTTCTCTCATTTCGGATATTATTGATATTAATGACTTCTCTATTATTTTTCCAAGGACCAGATAAATCTATTTTTATTAAACTTTTCTAAGTGAAAGATAATTAAGAAAATTTTTTTCATGTCTTCCTCTCCAGGAGGAAGCCCTCACAAGCCCCCTCCCTTTTTTCCCAGCACCTCATCCTCCTAGGCAAATTCATTACTACTAAGCTATATCCACAGCCCTATTTTCTCATTTTCTATTTCATTGACTTTTATGAATAAATGTAATATAATTTTAGCTGAACCCCTAAGACTTTGCAGGTCCTTGCTAGGATCAGATTCAGACATGATCCAGCTTAGCATTATCCCTAGTAGCCAAGGGATGGACTTCAACACTACCCTAACCATGGATAAAGTATCATTGAGCAAGAGTCCATTCACTCAGGGAAGATCAGAATTTTGTTTGGGAACACAGTGCATTGCTGGTGAAAACTAACACTAGACAAACCACAACAGGCCTACCAACAGAACTGTACCCAGGGTTTCAGATTTTGGAATAGCCTCAGTGCCAGGCAGAATCATGCAACCTCAGTATCTTGGACTTCGATTGCAATCAGCATCACCTACAGCTAGTTGAAGTGATCTTGGGTCATGAGTACACCTCAGTAGTGGGCAGCCCATAGCAGTGTGGACATTGGTCCTAGCCCAGTGCTGAGATGGTCTAGGTTTGCATTGGGCTTTGAATGTTACATAGCTTTGTAGCATTGGTTTTGAGAGGTGTCACATAAGAGCCTGGAGCTGTTACCTCCAAAGAGATTCTTCCCAGAGCCAGTATGAATCCCACAGTGCCAAATCATGGCCAGTGGTTGTAGCTGAGGTATCTGGACCTCCCCCAGCTTCAGGGAAAGGACAATAAAGGGATGAACTATCCTTTCTAGGTGATACCCTGGTTCATGCTGAGCAATATGTCAACTACAGACTTGGAACAAACATGGGCATGGATCACTTCCTTGTGATTAAATAGTGACAACACAATAATGGTGTCATGGCATACATGGACTTCGAGTACAGTCTAGTGCTGACTATTAGAAACAACTATAAGTTCAGAGAAAGTAAGCAGCCTGTTTAGAAGTTCTGGAAAGACAGGAAGAAACAAAGTCAGATATGAAGACTAGACTAATATATACTCCAGTGCACAGATGATGACATGCACCAAGCATCAAGAGCATTCAGGAAGCCAGGACCTAACTAATGGTCAAAAGAAAGTACCAGAAACCACCCAGATAATAACCAGTGTGGGTGAACACCCAAGTAGAGAATTTAAAACAGCATTTTTTGGAGGGGAGGGGTTGCTGAGGATTGAACCCAGGGGCGCATTCCCACTGAATCACATCCCCAGCTCTTTTTTATTTTTGTTTCAGGACAGGGTCTTGCTAAGTTGCTTAGGACCTTGTTAAATTGCTGAGACTGGATTTAAACTTGTGATCCTCCTGCCTCAGCCTTCCAAGCTGCTGGGATTGCAAGTGTGTACCACTGCACCCAGCTAAAACAGCTATTTTTAAGGAAACTCAAGAACTTTCAAGAAAACACAGAGAAACAATCCATTACCCTGAAAGGCAAACTTAAAGTTTGAAGTAAATGAAAAAATAAAAAGAATACTAGAATTGAAAAATACACTAAGAAAAATTACAAACATTATAGTAAGTACCAAAAACTGAAGAGGTCAAACAGAAAAAAGAATCAGTGAATTAAAAGGTTGCATATTTGGAAACATAAGTTTGAAGTTTAAAAAAAAAGTAATGAAAGAAGTCTCCTGGAAATGTGGAGTCATATTAAGAGAGCAAATATTCAGGTTATCAGGGTTCAAGACAGACAGAAATGCCAAAGGGGTGGAAGCTTATTCAGAGAGATAATAACAGAAAAATTTCTAAACCTGGAGAAAGATATAAATATCAAAATACAGGAAAGTGAAGGTAACCAGTTAGATGTAACTCAACCCCAAGGTGACTTAACAACTGAGCCCACAAGGTGAAAAATATTGAGAATATCCTCAAGAAAGCAGGAGAAAAGAAACAAGCAACACATCAAGGTGTTTTAATTCACCTGACAGCAGACTTCTAGGGTTGGAAGAGAAGGGTATAAAATTTTTCCAGGACTGGAGGAAACAAAACAAAACAGAACAGAACCACTTCCAACAAACAATATGCAGCAAAATGCAGCAAATCTGCCCATTACAAATGAAGAACAAATAAAGAGATTCCCAGAAAAATGAAGGCTGAGATATATTTCCAAACTTGTCCTTCAAGAATTTCTAAAAGAGTTCTTTAAATTGAAAAAGATGATAAGTAGGAAGGTAACATCAGAAGATATAAAACTCTCTTAAAAGAGTAACTATACAAATTCAGAATGTCTAATATTGTAAGCATGGACCACAAATCATACACATCATTTGCATAAATACCCCCAAAATATGACCAATTAAAACTAATACTTACATTAATATGTTAACAGGCAATATAAAAAGATGTAAAATTGGGTATCAAAAATTCAAAATGTGCAGAAGAATGGAGGGCATGTAGTTTTCTTAGTACACTTTCTCTTTCTTTTTCTTCTCTAATGCATATGATCATATTAAGTTGCTGTCATTTCAAATTATAATCAAAAGAGGTTTTCTTATTAGCATCATGGTAATCACAGAGCAAGAACCATAATAGACAAATAAAGAACAATAAAGAAGTAATCAGAACAACCCTAGAATAAACCACTTAGGCCCAAGCGAGAAAGGAACTTTAATAAAATGAAAATGTGAGTTACAAAATAATTATCATAAGATCTCATCTATTGATAACTACTTTAAATCTCAATGAATTAACATGAAAATAAAAAGAAGCAATAGACAATGAATAAAAATAGATGTCAGCACTATTACATTAGTAATCGTATTAAGTATAAATGGTCTTAATGCACCATTGAATGAAGGGGGATATTCAACTACTTGTTGTTTACCAAAAACTCACTTTAAAATTCATGACATACATAGGATGAAAATAAAAGTGCATAAAGACATATACTATGTGAATATTAATTTAAAAGTTCAAGAATGGCTATATTTATATCAAGTAAAATAAGCATCAGATCCAAGGAAAAATTTGAGCTACATTATATGTTGAAAAAAGGATTATCCACCAGGAAGACATAAAAATTCTAAATCTGTACACGTCAAAGAGAAGAACTGCAAAATATATGAAGCAAAACTTGAATAGCAGTGTGCACATTGGTCCACACAAAAAGATAGAAATTCAAAATTCAACACTTGGAGCATATCTTTCTCAACAGTTAATAAAATATGCAGACAGACAACCAGCAAGACTACAGAAGTAATGAATATCAAACAACAGGATCTAATTCACACTTACAGAACAATCTACTGAACAACAGAATACATAATCTTTTGAAGCACCTATGGGAAAATAAACTAAGATGGACACAATTTCCAAAAAATTTAAAAGAATTTAAAATGTGTATATGTGTTCTCTGACTCCAATGGAAATGAATTAGAAATCCCTATCTGAAAAAGTTTAAGAAATTTTTCTAATAGTTGGAAATTAAAAATTTAATTCAAAATGATGTATAGCTCAAAGAGAAAGTCTCAAGGAAAAGTTTTAAAAATCATGAAATTAAATGAAATCAAAGTTCAGCATATCAATTTGTGAGATACAGCTTAAGTATTAATAACAGGGAAATCTATAACACTAAATGTTTACATTAGAGAAGAGTAAAAATCTAAAATCAATAATCTAAACTCTTATCTCCCCAAACTGGAAAAATAGAAACCAAATAAGGCAGTTAGAAAGACAATGATAAAGGTACAATTAAAAAAATCAATGGTATTTAAAACAGAAAAATAATAGAGAAAATTGATAAAACAATGAACTGTTTCTTTTAAATATATATACAAAGAAGAAAATCACACAGCAATGCTCGCGAAGATAAAATGAGAGAAAACAAATTACTAATATCAGGGATGAAATAGGGCTATAGATGTTTCTATTAAAAAATTCCTTACAAGTATATTCATGGAAAATTAAAGATTAAAAATATATATATTGGGTATATTCATGGAAAATTAAAGATTGAAAAATGATATTTTAAAGAAAATGTGATACATTTATTTAAAGTATTTTATGAATCCTGAAACTACCCTGCCTGGTGAATATGTGATATAAGCAATTTAGGAAGAAGTTCAGGTGGAAATATGAATTTACAGAATACTGTGAATAGTCATGTTATTTAATGACTTAAGGAGAAGTAGAGAGAAAATGTACTCTGTCATACCTCTGCATCCTCTAGAAGAACACACATGCTACATTAAAATGCCTGTTTCTATATGCTGGGTATGACTAATGGCAGTGTGAAGAATCCTAGGAGAAAAGTGACCTGCATTTTCATCATCCCTGTGGCTGAGCAAGGTATGAGAGGGAGCATACTGTACCTCTCTAGTTTTACCAGACCCTCGCCAGCGTGAGCCTCTGTGACTATTTCCAAATCCATCCAAGTGCAGACCTAAGCTTGAATTTATTATTTTCGAGTTTGATTTAAAAGCTTTCCCTGTTTAACTCTGACACACTATACTATGGCTTAAATATTTAAACATAGGCTCTAAGAGTGAAGGCAAAAACCTCACATCAAAAGTGTCTAATATTTAATTCAGTGAGAAAAGCTTCTCAAACTCTGAAGCTTATATGAAGCTCTTTGGAATTTCTTCAAGGGCATTTTATTTGTAAATCAGAATAGCTATCTTAAAAAAGTCAATAATTCTTCAAATCAGAAATAACCTGTTGTGAGAATTTTTTATATGTGTCTAAAAAAACCAAGTAAATGACATTTATTTATTTCTACATGAATCCAACATGTTCAAATTTCAAAATCTTTAGATAAGTTTGCTTAAGTCTTGTGGAAAGAATTAGAAGATGTATTATTCAAGCCAAATAAGACTGTTGCCAGAAAAATAAAGGAAAAAAGGATTTGAAAACAGTGCAATATACTTTGTAGATTGTGATTCTTCATGAACAGATACATAAATACCAGCAAATCTTTTGTGAACAATACAGCATGATAACAGGTTTCGTATAGAAGAAAACTATTTCTTGGAGAAAGAAATAGAATCTTAGTTTACAAAAACTATTAACTTCTGTTTTTGTTTTTGTTTTTTCTTTTTTAAGTTATTTACCAAAGCCAAATCTTCCCAGGCCATTACTGATTCATCTCAACAATTTGTCTCTAATATTTCAAAACATTACTAATATTGAAGGAATCTCCATCAGATTGATTCAAGAAGATCCTAAAATTTAGGATCTTCGAAAATGCCACTGTTAATAGTAATGGAATGATGGCGATCAGTGGAATGAAATATGATAATTATGGTGATGTGGAGACTGCCAGTTTGGAATCCTGGATGAATTACTTAAACTACCTTTGTGGCTTTTAGCACATTACATAACCTCTCTACTCATCTGTTTGGTCTTTAAAATTTGCTTAACCATATCCTGTGGATGTAAGGTGTAAGCATAGGTAGCCCATGTAAATTGTGAATTGTCATGCCTGACACATACTGAGCATATTGTAAAACATTCCCATGCTTCAAGAGAACTCTGATTCTCTTGTCATTGAACATAGTATTTTCTTTTCTTTAAGTCCTATGGCAATCAAGGTTTAAGAAAAATACTTTTTTCTATAGCATTTATCTCTGATTAGTATAGAATCTAAGCCCTTTTCTTCATCGAGTTCTGGGTTAATATCTTTTCTAGAATAATCTTTTTGCCATGTTTAGCATAGTTATTTTTTTTAATCTTTACTTCAAATAATATTGCCTCCTTTTAGGATACTATTCTGAACTCTCATTCTAAAGTAATTCCTTCACAATTAAGCCAATTACTACCTATCATTATGTATTATAATACCTTAAGTATTTTTAGTACTTATCACAGTTCATTTGTAGACCATTTCAGGAAAAGTTACTTAAATTGTACCTAGGTCATGGCTAATGCTGAATATTACTTTAATTTAAAAATCTGTTTCCTATTTATTTTTCCCACTGATTTTCAAATTATTGAAGATCAGGTATGTTTTCATTTTTTTTAACCACTATTTCTTCAGAGCCTAGACAAAACTTTTACCTTCTAAGAACGCAATGAATATTTGCTAAATAAATAAATTATTAAATGTTGGTATGTTCATAAAATAATGTCATTTTCCAAGAGCATCAGTGTAAACATAATTTCATTCCTTAAAGAAACTCATGATTTAAATAAAAAGTTGACTATATAAATTTAAGTATCCCATTATACTTTTTGGTTTTATAAACATAAACTTTCATTTCTCTGAGCCCATTCCCAAGAGTGCAATTATTGGGTCTTATGGTAGGCACATTTCTTACTTTGGAAGAAATTGTTATGGCTTTATCCAGAGTAGCTATACCATTTGTATTTCTGTGTGTACATTTGTATACAATATAGAAGTGACCTAGTTTCTCTGAATACTTTCCAGCATGTGGTATTGTCACATATAAATTAGATACATTTTTTCATAAGCTTTTTATATGGTTTACTTTTCTGTACCAGAAAAACATTTTAGAATTAGTTTTTATAGTCTATACTTTCACATGGAAATATTAATATATAACATTGACATATACTAGTTTGATATTAATGAAAAATTAGCATATAACTAATAATGTTTTCCAAAAATTCAATTACTCAAGGACAGGTACAAGCAATTTTCTTAGTAGCAAAGTTGTAAATAAAAATATTTACTTTTTGAGAAAAAAAGTCTTTGGTGAAACTTCAACAAGAGTTGAACAGAAGCTCTCTGTGACTCTCCAGCACTGGCCCAAACCCCGAGCAGATGCTGCCACACCCTCATACACACTGCAGCTCCCCATCTACCAACAAGGTGGATGCCTCTGCCACTATCTTGGATTATTCCCCATGCCGACACCTGCATCTTCCGTTGGGGTAGCTTCCATCCTGGGACCCTTGCCAGAGACTAGAAGCTCATTATCACCATACCTATAGGTTAGCTGCTGCTGCCACCACCAACTTGGAACATGGCTGCTTACATCCAGGGACCTCAGACAGGTCCTAAAAGATCATCATCAAGGGCCCTGCAGGCATGACTGCATCTGCAGTATCCCTGCTAGGTGTGCTAATAGCTACCATCTTGCTGCAGAGGGAGGAGAGGGCTTTGCAAGGGGTTGGTAGGTGGGTAAAGGGTGTGAGGGCATCTTGATCTTGGTGCATCCAGCCAACCAGCCTGATACCTGCCAGGATCACAGAGACAACTCAGGAGCACTTGTTAGGACCCAGCATCAGCCTAGTCTACAACTCCACTGAGCACCTGGTCCTGACAGTTTGGCAACCACCAGGGCCCTCAGGCTCCTCCATCCAACCATCCCCTGACCACAAAGTAGCCCAGTGCTTGCAGCTGCATAGCTGGCACAAGCTTTCAATGCCTGGTCCTGATTTTCCCAATACACAACTTTCCAAAATAGTTGCATAGGTCCTGGCACTCAACCCTCAGGACCACCAGGGACAGAGGTTCCTAATTTAGAGACTGAATTATAGACCAGGAATTGTGGGGTCCATAAGTGAGGGAAGGGGCTAAGACCAGGCTCCTGTGTCACATGAGTGGACCACAAAGGATAGTCCTGTGGTGCAGTCTTCCAGAGGTGCTGGCAATTACTATACCCTGAATCCACAAGTCCTACCTCCAAGTCTAATCCTCCCACCTTAGTACCTGTCATCATCCTGAGGGTGGAGTTACCAGCAAACTCCAGAAAACCCACCCTATCAGAAGAAAAGAAGGGAGGCAGAGAATTTATTGAACTCCATCAGAAACAATTGTTCAACAATTGTTCAATTTTCCTTTAGACTCTTTTTTTTTTTTTTTTTTCTTTTCTTTTATTTTTTTTTTTTTTTGCTTTTCTGCAATTTTTTCTTTTTTCATTTAGCTCTCTCACTTCCCCATCATATTTGAAATCAAGTACCTTTCATGCATCAGGCTACTGAGGACTGGGAACTCTGAATAGTATACCACAGTTTTGTTGTAGAATTTTAATTTTAATTTCAATTTTTAAGAAAATTTTCTTACTCTCTTTATTTTCCTCTTATTTGTTTCCTCAGTCTCTTTCCCCCTTTTCTCGGATCTTTTGATTCCACTTTCATTCTTCCTATGATCTAGTACTTTGTATTCTCACTTCTTACCTCATTAACATTACATCCACACCCTTCCTCCATCCTCTTTGTCCACCATTAGAAATTGTAGACCTTATTACAAACATATTGTTTATGCTATAGATAATGATCAAACTCATCTTCTCTGTTTATTATGAAAATACTGTTAATGTCTTAATAGGGGCTATTTGGTTTAAGGCTACATATTGTTTGTATTGGATGCTGCTAATATTGATCTGCACATTAAAGGTGAGATGCTGGAAACCTGAAGGGACACTATAACATATGGGGGGAACTGCAATACCTCACATCTACATTGCTAGAGGGGAAGAAACACGAGCAACACGAAAAAACAAGGGAAGAAAGTGCCCCAGACAAACCAAGATGCTATATTAATGAATCCATTGGCGGCATAGTACAAGAAATGTCAGAAAAGAAGTTCAGAATGTGTATAAAATGATACATGAAGTAAAGGATGAAATAAGAGAGAAAATGCAGGTAATGAATGATCACTTCACTAAACACTAAAAGAGTCAATGTAGGAAGAAAAGATTATTGCAGTAAAGAGTTAAAGCTTCTGAAAGAACACCAAACAGAAATCTTTGAAATGAAGGAAACAATACACCAATTAAAAACTCAATAGTAAGCATCACCACCAGTCTAGATTACTTGAAGGACAGAACCTCAGACAATGAAGACAAAATAGTTAATCTTGAAAGTTAAGTTGACCACACAGAAAAGATGGTAAGAAATCATGAACAGAAACTCCAAGAATTATGGGATAACATGAAAATACCAAATTTAAGAATTATTGGGATTGAGGAAGGCACAGAGATACAAACCAAAGGAATGAACAAATTTTTCAATGAAATACTATCAGAAAATTTCCCAAACCTGAAGCATGAAGTGGAAAATCAATTCAAGAGGCTTACAGGACACCAAATATACAAAATTATAACACATCCACACTAAGTCACATTATAATGAAAATGCCAAACATGCAAAATAAAGATAGAATTTCAAGGGCTGTGAGAGAAAAGTATCAGATTACATGTAGGGGAAAACCAATACAGATATCAGCAAATTTCTCAGCCCACACCCTAAAAGCTAGAAGGGCCTGGAACAACATATTTCAAGGTCTGAATGAACATGGATGCCAAGCAAAGCTAACGTTTAAGTTTGATGATGAAATAAAATCCTTCTCTGATAAACAAAAGTTAAACGAATTTATAGATAGAAAGCCTGCATTACAGAACATTCTCAGCAAAATAGTCCATGAGGAGGAAATGAAAAACAACAATGTAAGTCAGCATAGAAGGAACTACCCTAAAGGAAAAGCAAATTAAAGGAGAAACCAAGTCAAGTTAAAAATTTAAAAAAGTCACAATGACCAGAAATATAAATCATATCTCAATAATAACCCTGAATGTTAATGGCCTAAACTATTAATCAAAAGTCATAGATTGGCAGATTGAATTTTTTTAAAAGACCCAACAATATGCTGCCTTCAAGAGACTCATCTCACAGAAAAAGACATTCACAGACTGAAGGTAAAAGGATGGGAAAAAAATACATGCACACAGACTCAGTAAAAAAGCAGGGGTTTCCATCCTCATATCAAATAAATGGACTTCAAACCAAAATTAGTTAGAAGGGATAAAAAAAGATATTTCATACTACTTAAGGAAACATAATCCACCAAGACATAACAATCATACGTATTTATGCCCCAAACAATGGAGCATCTAGGTACATCAAACAAACCCTTCTCAAGTCCAGGAACCAAACAGACCAAAACATAATAATATTTAGTGACTTTAACCCTCCTCTCCCATCACTGAACAGATCTTCCAAGCAAAAACTGAACAAAGAAACCATAGAACACAATAATACAATCAATCATTTAGACTTCAGAGACATATATAGAATACTCCATTGATCAAAGAGTGAATTCACCTTTTCCTCAGCAGCACATGGATCCTTCTCTAAAGTAGACCATATGTTATTACACAAAGCAACTATCAGCAAATACAAAAAAAAAAAAAAAATAGAGACACTAGTTTGTATTCTATCAGATCATCATGGAATGAAATTAGAAATCAATGATAAAATAAAAAACAGAAACTACTCCAACACCTGGAAACTAAAAATATGGTATTGAAAGGATTGCAGAAGACATCAAGGAGAAGTTAAAAAATTCTTAGAGGTAAATGATACAACATATCAAAATCTCTGGGACACTATGAAAGCAGTACTAAGGAAAATTGATTGTATTGAGCTCATTCAATAAAAGAACAAAAAGCCAACAAATAAATGACCTAACATTACACCTCAAACCCCTAGAAAAAGAAGAAGAAATAAACACCAAAAGTAGTAGAAGACAAGAAATAATTAAAATCAGAGCTGAAATGAATGAAATCGAAAAAGGAAACAATTGAAAAATGACAAAAAAAGCTCATTCTCCAAAAAAATTAAATTGATAAACCCTTAGCCACACTAACAAAGAGAAGGAGAGAGAAACTCAAATTATTAAAATTTGTGATGAAAAGGGAAATATCACAACAGATTCTTTTGAAATATAAAAGATGATTAGAGGCTATTCTGAAATTCTATACTCCAACAAAACAGAAAATCCTGAAGACACTGACAAATTTCTAGAGACATATGATCCACCCAAACTGAATCAGGAAGATATTAACAATTTAAACAGATCAATTTCAAGCAATGGAATAGAAGAGGCCATCAAAATCTTATGAACCAAGAGAAGCCTGGGACCAGATGAATTCTCAACCAAGTTCTACAAAACCTTCAAAAAAGAACAAATATCAATACTCCTCAAAGTATTCCATGAAATAGAAAAGGAGGGAACCCTTCCAAACTCATTCTATGAAGCTAGTATCACCCTCATACCAAAAGCAAACATATCAAGGAAAGAAAACTTCAGACCAATAGCCCTGATGAACCTAGATGCAAAAATTCTTAACACAATTCTGGCAAAATGCATACAAAA
>JAJEJO010005583.1:275771-319696 GCA_020662805.1 Glaucomys volans
ATTAAAAAGATAGTGCACCAGGATCAAGTGGAGTTCATCCCAGAGGCGCAAGGTTGGTTCAACTTCTGGAAATCAATAAATGTAATTCATCAATAGATTAAAGTTAAGAATCATATGATTATTTCAATAGGTGCAGAAAAAGCATTTGATAAAATACAGAACCCCTTCATGCTCAAAACATTAGAATAAATAGGAATAGTAGGAACATACCTCAACATTGTAAAGGCTATATATGCTAAGCCCAGGGCCAACGTCATTCTAAATGGAGAAAAATTGAAAGCATTCCCTCTAAAAGCTGGAACAAGACAGGGATGCCCTCTTTCACCACTTCTATTCAACATCGTCCTTGAAACTCTAGCCAGAGCAATTAGACAGACCAAAGAAATGAAAGGGATAGGAATAGGAAAAAAGAACTCAAAGTATCACTATTTGCCAATGACATGATTCTTTATTTAGAGGATCCAAAAAATTCCACCAGAAAACTTCTAGAACTCATAAGTGAATTCAGCAAAGTAGCAGGGTATAGAATCAACACACATAAATCTAATGCCTTTCTATTCATAAGTGATGAATCCTCTGAAAGAAAAATTAGGAAAACTACCCCATTCACAATAGCCGCAAAAAATAAAATAAAATAAAATAAAATTCTTGGGAATCAATCTAACAAAAGAGGTGAAAGCCTTCTACAGTGAGAACTACAGAACACTCAAGAAAGAAAATACAGAAAACCATAGATGATGGAAAGATTTCCCATGTTCTTGCATAGGCAGAATTAATATTGTCAAAATAGCCATACTACCAAAAGTACTATATAGATTCAATAGAATTCCAATTAAATTCCCAATGACATACCTCATAGAAATAGTGAAAGCAATCATGAAATTCATTTGGATGAATGAGACCCAGAATAACCAAAGCAATCCTTAGCATGAAGAGTGAAGCAGGAAGGATCACAATACCAGACCTTAAACCACACTAAAGAGCAAAAATAACAAAAATGGCATGGTGTTGGCACCAAAATAGACAGGTAGACCAATGGTACAGAATAGAAGACACAGAGACAAACCCACGTAAATACTGTCATCTCATATTAGACAAAGATGACAAAAACATGCAATGGAGAAAAGACAACCTCTTCAACAAATAGTGCTTGCAAAACTGGAAATCCATATGCAGTAAAATGAAATTAAACTCCTATATCTCACCCTGCACAAAATTTAAATCAAAATAGATCAAGGACCTAGGAATTAGACCAGAGACCTTGCACCAAATAGGAGAAAAAGTAGTCTCAAATCTCCATCATGTTGTCTTAGGGCCAGATTTCCTTAACAAGGCTCCCAAAGCACAAAAAATAGAAGCAAGAATCAATAAATGGGATGGATTCAAACTAAAAAACTTTTTCTCAGTTCTCATTATTGATTGAAGGAAACAATCAATAATGTGAAGAGAGAGCCCACAGAATGAGATAAAATCTGTACCATATGCACTTCAGACAGAGCACTATCTCCAGAATTTATAAAGGACTCAAAAAACTTAACACCAAAAACATAAATAGCCCAATGAATAAATGGGTTAAGGAACTGAGCAGACATTTCATAGAGGAAGATATACAACCGATTAACAAATACATGAAAAAATGTTCATCATCACTAGTAATTAGAGAAATGCAAATCAAAACTACCCTAAGATTTCTTATTACCCCAATTAGAATGCCTATTATCAAAAATACAAGCAACAATAGGTATTGACAAAGATGTGGGGATAAAGGTATGTTCATACATTGTTGGTGGGATTGCAAATTGGTACAGCCACTCTGGAAAGCAGTGGGGAAATTCCTCAGAAGACTTGAAATGGACCCACCATTTGACCCAGCTATCCCACTCCTCAGTTTATAGCCAAAGGACTTAATATCAGCATACTACAGTGACACAGCCACATCAATGTTTATAACAGCTCAATTTGCAATAGCTAGATTGTGTAACCAACCTAAATGCTCTTCAATAAATAAATGGATAAAGAAACTGTGGTGTGTGTGTGTGTGTGTGTGTGTGTGTATAATATATATATAATTATATGTATATACATATATAAAATGGAATAGGGAATATTACTCAACCATAAAGAAGAATAAAGTTATGGCATTTTTAGGTAAATGAATGGAATTGGAGAATATCACCCTAAGTGAAATAAGTCAATACCAGAAAACCAAGGTCAAATGTTTTCTCTGATAAGTAGATGTTGATACAAAACAGGCTCAGGGCTAAGGGAAGAATAGAGAGACATTGGATTGTAGAGGGAAATGAGGGGAGAAGAAGGAGAGAAGAAAAGATGGTGGAATGAGACAAACATCGTTATCCTACCTACATGTGTGATTACACGAATGGTGTGACTCTACATCAGGTACAAGCACAGAAATGAAAAGTTGCACCCCATTTGTGTGCAATGAATCAAGATGCTTTCTGCTGTCATGTATAACTAAAAAGAACAAACCCTTAAAAAAAGAAGAGTTGAACAAACTCTTTCATATGATAACATTACAGTTTATATGGTAGAAAATTAAGTCCAGAAATTCCAAATCTTAGGATATAAACCTTATGGTACTTTGGAATGTGTAATCTAATGATATTTTGGGTATTATTATCCAATATTGGATATTGGAGATGGGTAATTGAGAGAGGTAATTTCTGACTCAAAAACAATGGGAAATTATTAATTAGGTAATAATTTAGTAAAGAACCTAATTTGATAAAAATTTTATCTTCTGAACAATATGGGAAAGATCAAAATAAGTTATTTTATTACCTGAATGGTTAATGAACAATTTTTCAATATGATTATATTGGATAAAAACTAGTAACTCAGTAGTCCAACACATTTCCTGTTATAATTTTTTCACACATTTGATTTAGCCAGTAAATTCTGTTATAACCTATTTGAATATATTTTGTGGAAAAGAGGACACTTCAGTTTTTCTTTTTAATTTTTTCTTATTTAGTACCTAGATGATAAACACTTATAGACAATATTACATTCTAAGGTATAATCTTCTGCTGTTCAGTTGCTAGGAAAATGGGAACAAAGATATGTATCTATATACCTGAATATAACATTTCAAAGAAGATTTGGATAACTCAAACTTTTTTTAAACTTTAGGTAATGGTGATAATTTATGACTCCTTGAAATAAGAGATATAAATCTCCTTTTATCTTGCATTCTGTGAACACAAGGAATTAAGGTGGAAATTTTCATTCTAATTTAGAGTGAATATTGGAAAAATTTTAGATATTGAGAACCAAGTACTAAGATTGTATAAAGTTCCTTCACCCGATTTTCCCTAATACTACAAAACTCAAATTATTAAATTAATTTTGGTACAAGACACTAAAAAATGTTTTAGACTCTATTTCGATTTCACCAGTTTTACACTGCTAATCTTTTTCTGTTGAATTTCTCTATTGTAATTCTAATGATTAGAAAGTGGCTGTGGGTTTGGGTTAAGAATGCCTGAGAGATAGTGTGTCCTTCTTATATCCTATGGGGGTAGATGATATTCATGTGATCACTTATAATGTTAACTTTGATCATTGGGTTAATGAAGAGTCTTTCAATTTGCTTTATTGTTAAGTTACTCATTTCCATTTTCATACTTTGCACTTTATTCACTTTGCACTCTTAATTCACTTTAAGAATTGCAATTAAATTATAAAAGAAAATAATTAAATGCAGCATTCTACAGAGCAATCTAGAAATGAAAGATTATTGCAACATTTTTTAAAATAAAAATTTAATAATCTATGCTGGCAAAAGGCAATGGTCCTATTTAACTACAAAGCTCTGAGTTCCACAGGTAATAGTATTTTCTTCCAAAAATGAAAAAAACGATTATTAATAAATAACTGGTATTCTGTGTCACTTTTCTCAGTGCAAGAACAATGCTATTCGTTCATTCAGATCATCATGAAACATTGTAATATGTAAATGTAGGTGTGAATTTTAGAAATGTGTACATGTACACATTTGTGATATGGGCTATATTGTGTACTTATATTCAACTTTTGACATTGTTTTATTAATATGCTACTTTATATCATGTTTTCACTTCCAAAAAGTTATTATCTAACATTGAGTGTAAATCTATATACAAAATCTGGTAAAGTAACATAGAAATGGAATATCCAACCTAAATTTGAATAATAACATGTTATTTTATCTTTGGGTCAAAGAGGAAATCAAAGGAGAATTTAAAGTTTGTCTCCAGACAAGCAGGAATGCAAACAAAGCATATCAAAACTTTTGGAATATAACAAAAACAGTAGAAAGATGAAGTTTATAGCAATAAATACCTACATTTAATGAAAAGAAAGATTTCAGATAAACAACTGAACTTTATTCCTCATGGAGCTAGAACATATGAACAAACTAAGGTCAAAATTACCTTAGGAAGAAAATAGTGAAGGTTAAAACAGATATAAATCAAATATAGAGAAAACAAATTAGAAAAAAATCAGCAAATTGAGTTGTTTTCTTGAAAAATAAAAACGATAATCTCTCAGTTAAACTTAAGAAAAAAGAGAAAAGTCTCAAATTAAAGCAAAAATAAAAAAGGAGATATTAAATGGATGACTCAAATAAAAAGAATTATAAGGGGCTATTATTAACAATTATATGCCAAAAAATGAGAGAACCTAAGTAAATGAATGAATATCTAGAAAAATATAACCCACCAAGACTGAATCAAAAAGAAATAGAATGTATGAGCAGAATAATAACAAATGAAGAGACTGAATAAATATAACAAATCTCCCAATTAAAAAAAAAGTCTCAGGACCAGATGGCTTCACATGTGAATTCTACCAAATATTCAAATATTACACTCACCACCAATACCCACCACAAATAAAAAAATTACAAGTGTTCACAAGGATGTAGAGATTAGGGAACACTTATACACTGTGGCTGGGAACGTGAATTAGCATAGCTGTTTGGACAATACTACAGAGGTTCCTCAAAAATTAAAAATAAAGCTACCATATGATCCATACTATCCAAAGTGACCTACATGTTCAATGTAATCTGGTTCAAAATGTCAATGACATTCTTCACGAAAACAGAAAAAATAATGCAAATCCCAACAGACCTGGTCAAATAATCATGGTGGGGGCGGACTCTCAGTATCACACTTTGTGTCCCTATCAACTACAAAACTGTAGTAACCAGAATATCATACCATGAAAGCAGGTCTGCAGATCAATGGAACAAAAAAGCGATTCCAGAAATAAACCCACATATACACAGTCAACTGCTTTACTTTTTCTTTCTTTTTTCTTTTCTTTCCTTTTTCCTTTCAAAGACACCAAGAATTCACATTATAGAAGAACAGACTCTTTATTTAAATGGCATTGGGAAACCTGAAGAACCTGGATATATACATGCAGAAGAATGAAACTAGAGCTCTCTTACTATTTACAAAAATCAACTCAAAATAGATCAAAGACCTAACTGTAAGATATCACCTATGAAGTTTCTGGAAAGAAACATAATAGAAATTCTTCCTGATATTGGTCTGGGCAAGGTTTTTTTTGGATTAAACCTCAATAACAATAGGGAACAATGGAAAAATAGACAATGGGAATTACATCAAACTTAAGAGCAAAGGAATCAATCAACAGTGAAGAAATAATATACAAAATGAAGAAAATACTTCAAACTTGTTGGGTTAAACAAAAAAATAAGTGTGCCTAGGAAAGCTTGTAGTCAGATAAGATCTCTAAAGAATGTGATAATGAAGGAAATAGTGAAGGGAATCTGGCCATTTTTCTTATCTCCAATCTTTAGGCAAGAATATAAACAGAGTGGCTTGGTTGTAAAGTAAAGGAATGTACTCATAAAACATCCAAGGAATCCACCTGGGCAGTGGGCATGCAACCTATCCTCTTTTCACCCCTCCTTATAGGTGCAGGGCAGAATTCCTTTGTATCCCAGTCTACAGTCACTGGGGAGTAAGTAAGAAAATGTCCAAATTTTCTTCATTCAGTCCTCCCAGTTCTTTCTTTGAGATTGATAAGTAGTGTGCTTGGCATATTTGTAGTCCTGACATTGAACAAAACTATACATCTGACAAATGGTTAATATCCAGAATATGTAAGGAATTTGAACAACTCAATAGCAAAAAAATAATAAAATAAATCTGGATTTAAAATGGGAAAAAGACTTGAAAATACATTTATTTCTTGAAGTAAGAGAAATGGTCAACAGGTAACAGAAAAAATTACTCAACATTACTAACATCACTAGTTGCGTCAATCACAACTACAATGTGATTACCTTGATCACACTTCAAGGTGACTATTACCAAAAAGAAAACAAAAGGACAAAAACTAGAGTGCTGGCCAGGGTGTGGAGAAAGGCAAACATATATACTGTGATTGGGTATGTAAATTAGGACAGTTATTATAGACAAGAGCATGGAGGTTTCTCAAAAAATTAAAAACATTAACTCTCATGATTCAGCAATCCCACTATCAGGCACATATCCAAAGGAAATGAATCAGTATGTTGAAGAGACATCTGCATAGCTATGTATATTGTTGTAGCCCTAATCACAATAGTGAAGATGCAGAAACGACCTAAACATTCATCAACGAATGAATGAAGAAAGAACTTGTGGTACATATACAAAATGGAAAGCTATTCAGTCATAAAAAAGAATGATGTCCTGTAATTTGTGGCACCATGGATGAATCTAGGGGACATTATGTTAAGTGAAATAAGGCAAAGACTTTTATATGTAGTATAAAAAAGTTGATCTCTCACAAGCAGAGATTACAATAGTATTTAGAGGCTGGCAGGGGGTTTGTGGGAGAGGGGAATGGGAAGATGTTGATCAATGGATACAAAGTTATAGTTAGATAGGAACAATAAGTTCTGGTATTCTATTTGCACAGCATGTCAGATATAGTTGACAACCATGTATTTATTATGTATTTCCAGATATCTGCAAAAAGTTTTGAGTGTTGTCACCACAAAGAAATTATAAATGTCGGAACTGATGTGTATGCTAATTGCTCTGAGTTGATCATTGCACAATGCATGTGTGTGCACTTACATATGTGCACATACGTGTGTGTGTATATATGTCAAAACATCACACTGTTTACCATAAAGTTATAATTTGTACAGTAAAACTTTAGTATAATCAAATTAGTTGGTTTAATAAATGTGTGAAAGGACCTAAATACAAATAGCCACCAGGAATATTTACAAAAAGCAGTGCAACATTACTAATGTTCAAGGAAATGCAAATCAAAAGCACTGTGATTTATCACCTCACAACTGGAGGATTATTATCAAAATGACAAAAAATAGCTGGTCTTGGAATGTAGCTAAGTGGTAGAGTCCTTACCTAAGGCCCTAGCAACACACACACACACACACACACACACACACCAAAAGACAGCAAGTGTTCATGACAATGTAAATTAAAGGGAACCCTGTTGCTGAGAATATAAATGAGTACAATCATTATGGAAACAGTGTGAATTTTCCTCAAAAAATAGAAAATAAAGTTATCATATGATCCAGCAATCCTGCTAATTGGCATATATTCAAAGGAAATGACATTGGTAAGCTGAAGCAATATCTACCCTTCCAAGTTCATTGCAGCATTATGCATAATAGCCAAGGTATGGAATCAAGTGTTCATCAACAGAATAAAGAAAATATGAAAAAAAATGTACAATGGAATACGATTTAGTCTTTAAAAAGGAAGGACATCTTACCATTTGCATCAAAATGGATAAACCTAAGACTTTAAGTGAAATAAGTCAGACAGGAAATGGCAAATACTACATGATCTCACTTATACATGGAACCTAAAACAGTCACATTCCTGAATCTGGGAACAGAATGGGAGAGGTAGGTAAGGGTGGGAAAATGTTGGCCAAAGGATATCAAGGCTTAGCTATATAAGATGAATAAGTTCTTGAGACCTATGTATGACATGGTATTGATAAGAAATAATAATGCATACTTGAAATTTGCTAAGAGAATAGATCTTCAGATCTAGAAAGAGAGAAAGAAGAAAAGGAAGGAAGGAAGGCAGGGAGGGAGATAATGGTAACTAAGTGAGGTGATAGGTATGTCAACAAGCTTGACTGAGGAGATTTTGTCACAATGCATACATAAGTCAAAATATCAAATTGTAGGCCTCAAAGACATACAATTTCCATTTATTAACCATACCCCAATAATACTTTAATTTTAATTTTTAATTTTGGTCCAAATGATTGTGGGGCATTTTAAAGAAAGAAAAATGCTGGCTTTTCCTCAAACTTTTAAAAGCAATGACTATCATATTTTCTTTGTCTTGAAATAAAATGTGCAAAAGGTACAAAGAAAACAAAACTTCTCTTGTTTTACTACTACCTAGAGAAGAAAAATGATAAAATAATAATGCATTTCTTGAAAGCCTGCTCTTTCTCACTCCACGCCTCCCTCTTCTTTTCTTCCCCATTTCTATCCATTTTTATATCCTATTTTTCTTACTTAACACATAACTCACACTGCAGAATTGAACATGTCAACACGATTTATTTCCTGACTTCTCTTGGTCTAAACCTGGGCTGCTGAGAAATGCTAAGGGGTGTGGTGGTCCATATTATTTTACAGTCTTGAAGCCTTGGTCAAAGCAAGACATGGAAACAGCCAAGTCCTATAACTTGACTGTGGATTAACTTTTTTCTAACCTTAACACAATAAAATAGGGGAGAAAGATTGGTGGTTTCTATTTTAGTTCATGTATTTGAAATGATTCAACAAGTTTTCTCACCAGAAAAAAAAAAATTATGCTGCCAATTTTTTTCTTAAAGATTTAGAAACCAGTGTTGGTAACTCAAATTATCACATAATATTGTGTTTGTTTGTTTTGGTTTTGCAGTGCTGGGAACAAACCCAGGGTCTCACACATGCTAAGCAAATACTATACCATGGATCTACAACCCCAGGCCTATACTATTTTTTCAGTAGAAAATAAAAGGTGTTTTATTGAGTAAACCCTTCAAACCAATGTGTCTCCATGTGTTCTTAATATTTTCTTCACTGCCTTAGAAAAAAAGTCACTAAATCACATAGACCTGTGGAGAAAGGGAAGTTTCCTGAATTTAAGTGAAGTGTTCCTCATAAAACAATGTGACTATAATTTCATGCTAATGAAAACTGAGCTTATGCTGACAGCTGGCTTCCAGTTTCTGCAGTCACCTCTCCATATTGCTAGAGGCAGCAGCTACTTAAAACCCTCAACAACATCACCTTCTCCTTAGCTAGCAAGAGATCCGACCCATTCTTTCATGCAGAGGTAAGAAAGACTAGAGAAAGGAGCTGAGCTTTCTGAGTATTAACCTCTATCTGTTCCTTTCATTCTCCTCTTTCCTACAACGTCGAGTGAAACTATTCCTTTTGGTAATGTAGGAAGATGCTTTCAATAGACTACACAGGGATTTTGCTCCATAGATCACTACTTTGGTCTCCTGCCTACTCAGTTGGTTCCTTTTCTTAAGCAACCCATCTCACATTTTTCCAATCTAAAAAGTTTTTTTTTTAAGCCACAAAAGAAAAATGAAAACCTCTCTGAGTCTGAGCCTGTAACTTCTTTCCATTGTTTCCTTTGTAAATATTTAAACATCTGACAGTTGTTTTCACTACTTTTTCACCAATTCTCACTGAGGTTACTAAGTGGTAAGTGTTGCTAATTGTAATGCACACATTATAAATGTAGTCGAGTATAGTAGATATGTGCACAGGTTCAGGAATTAGATTGCTTGCATCTGAAATTTGATTCCATCTTTCTATATCTTATGAGCCATGCACACTTGGGTAATTTCATTAATCTCTCTAATTGAGATCGCTCCATCATAAAGTGGGAAATAAGGAGAATTATAGTACCTATAGCCTGAAGTTGCTACATGGCATGCATAATGTGTTCGTGTATATAAAAAATTTATTCATACTCTATATACTTGGAAATGTGCAGTGTAATGGGGATGGAAGACAAGTTAGACCCGGTCGTTGTCACAGGAGTCTTGAGGTATACAAGAGGCAACTCCCATCAAATAGTTAACACACCATTATAAAAACTAAAGAGGAGCTGTTTATAAGTGTGTAGAAAGAGGTATGGTTAATTCCACCAAGAAGAATGAAAAGGTCAAGTTCAATAAATTATTCATTAAAGAGGAAATGTAAGAAGAATTTTGGATATGAAAACATGATGAATAAAAGTGTATAGTTATGTATGTAGTCCTGCAAATTTGAAATAAAAATTTGCAGGCATGGAAGACCATAGGAAATCCTCAAAGGAAATTGTTCTCTATAGAAATCAAATCTTAGAGAACATCTTGTTTTATAGAATAGGGTGAATTTAATGCAGTAGATAACAGAGAACACGTAAAGGGTTTAAAAAGAACCTCAACATGAACAGATGCACACTATAAGGAGCTGAGACTGCATTTATTTTCAAAGTGTTGCAATATATGGTCTCAAGGGTGTTATTTGTCTCCCAATCACCAGGGATTGGAATAGTGTCTAAGGCAATAATCAAATAGAATATGGGATCTTGAGAGAATGGCCTGTTTTCTCATTTGCATAAAGTAGTCATGCCAGTTGGTCATGAAATAGAAGACTTTCAAGTCAACATTGTGAGATATGCATATAAAATCTCATTTTAGAAATACAATCATTTAGAGGTGATAATTAACTAGTAAAAGATATTGGAACTGAAATAGATTAGAATTTGATCACCAATTAAAGTGGGAGAAAAAGAGAAAATGACATTAAGTGCTACTGCTTCTGGTGAGTTGGGAGAGAAGGGAAAAGCAATTCATGTTGACAATTACTGAGATAAAAAGAACAGATTAGGAAATTTTCTTAATCAATGAGAGGTGAAAGGAAAAGGTAAGGGATTCAGTTTTAATCATGTTATATTTGACAAGCCTCTTGGATGTCTGGCTGGAAATATCCAGTGTTTCTTAATTTAGATCTTCTGTCTCTCCCCAGAATTTGAAGAAAACTGGGTAAACATATACATTAGAAATTATGCACATATGGGTAGAAATTGAAATCTGAAAGGTGAATGAGACTACCTAGGAAAATATGTAGAAGTGATTGGTTATTTATGATAACAAACGTACTAACAGCGTTCAATGCATAACCTGTTTTTTTTTCTTTTTTTTTTTTAACATAGGCAGAAATCCAGGAAAGAATGCTTCTCAAATAAGAAATCAGTGTCAACAGTGTCCTGTGTTTCATGGACTGAGATGGAACCTCTGGATTTGGAAACAAAGATGACAATGGTAACTTTTGCCAGAGGATTTCCTGAGTTGTGGAGGCAAAGGACTGGTAAGAGGGAAGGGAAGATAGGAAGTAGTGTTCTTTCTAGTCTTCTCACTTCATCACTATTCATTATCTTACAATATTGTAAAATGAGATGGTTATTCACATTCTGGGAATTTCCTACCAAAAATGTCTTTTTTCTCCTCTCTTCTCCTTATCTGTCTGTTGGGATATCAAGATTACCAAGACCAGATTGTGATGTGTTATGCTAATATAAACCATGCGTCTGATCAAGTCAGACTCTTGAATTATGTCCAAAAAAGTCCCCAAACTAACTTTAATTCCAACATGCTAATGTTCAGTCATGTTTAAATAAAAGGAGAAGTGTCAAGTGAGGCTTAAGTTATTTTTCTGACTTGAATAAGTGAAGAAGGATATGAAAATACACACCGATCTGTTTCTCACTATTTAAATCCACAGGTTTTAGATGGGTAAACAAAAGAAAGCATTTGACATAATCAACCACTTTCAAGAAAAAGCTTCCTTTAAATCATCTCAATTGTAATAGTGTTATTCAAATAAAATATAGAATTCACTGAAAACTAGGGTTAGGGAGTATTTAGTACATGTACTTTAAGATTACAAACCAAGTTGCTAACTTTACACTTTTCTGATTGTTTTTTTTTCTACTTCTTTCCCAACTCAGGGGAACTAATTTCTTTAGAGGAAGACTAATATAAAGAAATTAAAGGACCATGCAATTTGTATTGAATTACCTATTATCCAGGCCTGGGGCATATAATTTTATATCTTCAAATATTTGAAAAACACAAAGACATTTCTTCTCTGTTGGAAATCATGAATGTAAATGACTTTTCAAAAAAACAATATATTATTTAGTATTATTTTCAGAGGATTGAGTCAAAGTAGTAGATTAGTAAGCATCAAATAATTTGAAATTTGGGGAAGAAAAAGTGAACTATACCTGCAGCTAAAATTAAATTTCTTTTCCTTTTTTCTAGACTGCTATTCCACCAATTGAACCTCAGGATAATAGATTATAATACATGAAAGCATGTAAACAAAATGATGGTAAAAAGAATAATGGCTTTATTTTTTGATAGAACTTACAGCTTGAGATCTGTGTCAAATAGATTCCCTAAGTCATCTGCAGTTCCTTAAACAACAAATGCCAGCCTGCCTTGAATGCCGAATTCAGTTTTGCCAGAAAAATGAACTACTCTCTCCTTATAGTATTTAAAATTTTATATCTTAAATGTACTTCTAAAATTCATTTTTAATTTACATACAATAGATTTGTTGTTTTTCATGTAGTAGTTTGTTTTTCTACTTTGAAGTCAACACTCCATCTATACTTTGTACCATGAAGATGTTGAGGTCAATTTAATTTTAACTACTGGACATAGCAAATGTGCACACAGATACTTTTATGCCCATTAGCTTTACTGTCATAAGGATTGTTAGCACACAATTTACAAAACATAATAAATTAAATTACTCTGTATCATAAATTCCATGTAAGCAATTGGTTTTCACAGATGCTGTTGTTGAATGTTGCTTAATTCCTACCTATGAAGGCACATGATGGCTATAATTTACAACAGGACATCCCACATGTTGGCTGATATTTTTATTGAGGAAATGAGTAATATGAAAATGAATTCATGAAGATGTCTTAAATGACATTTCATATAAATTCAATCATTCATTATGTGGTCTTTTGTGTCTGACTTCTTTCACATGGCATATTTTATTTGAAGTTCAGTCCTTTGTAGCATGTAGCTGTACTTCATTTTTATTGCTCAATAGTATTGTGCAGATATCACATATTTTGTTTCTCCATTCATCAGCTGATGGACATTTGAATCATTTCTACTTATTTTGGTATTACGTGTAATGCTTTTCTTCTGCCCTCCTCTTCAAATAAAGGAAATCTCCTTCACAGAGTAACAAATCTGCCACATATCAAGTTCTGTTTCTCCAACTGGAGAAGAATTTAAATGCTACATAGCTGGGTAGCTGAATAATAATATGGAGGCAATCCTATAAAAATGCCACAGGCTCCCACTCTTTTGAGTGAGATATAGGAAACTTAAATGCATGTTTCTCAAATTACTTTGTCAGTTTCTAAAGACAATAAAACGATGAACATATATAGAAGCAAGAAGGACGTCTAAAGGATGAGCATACATTAGAAGCAAGAAAGATTAAAATTACACATTATTGAGGGAAATGAAGACTAGTTCTTTGTGGCTGAAATGTCAAAAGTGTTACCTGAGGTGGGAAGTAAGTCTTGATGCATCCTATTCTGGATGCATATAGTGAGGATGATTAAATGCCATGCTATAAATTTTGGGTTTCCATTGTTAATTATCAAAGTTATATGATTAGATTTGTTTTTAGAGAAATAACCTTCAGGTGTGTGTTCAGTAAGAAAGGTGAAAAAGACTAATATTTGGAGATTGTACCTGTAGTTAAACTTTATATTCTGTTGAAGAAATTGATCAGAGGTTGTACCAAGGAAGTGATTGTGGCACAAATTTTGGACTTTCAATCTTTTTCATCCTTAAAGTTCTCCCAATTACTATCTAACATAAATTGTCATTATTATAGAAATGCAGTCTTCTAAACAGATTGCTGAATGTAAAATATTTTTACACACATATCCTACCCTTCTCCATAGAACTATGGACTCACCACTTTAGAAAGCCCAACTTGTATCAGGATAAAGTGTAAGAATTGGGCATCTACAATCTCCTGTCTAGTGGGACTTGATCTTCTTCCATAGTATGCATGTGTGCAGTGAGTATTACTGCTTCATACTTCCACAAACATTTCTCACCCTCACTTTCCCATGGATGAATATGTCTACTTAAAAAATAATTTTTGCTTTTGCTTCCAAAATTCCAGTTCTTGGGGAGAATTTCATGTAACCATTTGAGCAAAAGTCTTTTGAGATGAGAAAAATGTGCTAAATGTTTATACAATGACCAAGTCCTAATAAAATAATCACTTGGCCAGGACCACCTAAGTTAGAAATAAAAATAATTGAGAATTAAATTACTTCCTCAATTTGATTAATTTTCTCATGTTAAAATTATGAGTAATATTTCATAAGGGATTCATAAGGATTAAAGAAAATAATATGTGCTGACATCCTTAGTACATTATGCTAAATAAATATTGGTTGTCGTGCTCATTTTATAACTATCAGAGGAAGCAGTAGTATCTTGTAAATGGAACCCGACCCAGTGATCTAGGGGTTCCAGTTTTAATTTGGACATTATAATTCAGTTTTTCAGATTTGTATAAACCCTCATACATGGGGAAATGGGTGCTTTTAAGATCAATAAGGGCAGATGAGAGAAATCAGAGCAACTAAAAATATTTCTAAGGTGCACTCAAAAGTATTAAAGCTGAAGGATGATAAAACATTGCTCTGGTAAAACAACTTAAAGACATATTGTATATATTTAAAGTATACAACATGATGGATGTTTTGATCTATTTATCTTGATATAGGTGTGTATATGTAATTATTATAGTTAAGCAAATAAACACATGAATCATCTCATTATAGTTTCCTTTCTTCCTTAGTCCAGTCTCACTCCATTCCATCTCTCTCTCTCTTTCTTTCTGTAACAAGAGAACCAAAAATCTACTTTTCCTGAAAATCATCAACATAATAATATTAATTACAGTCTTCATATTTTTATTATATCAATAAAGCATCATTATGGATATTTGAAGCAACTCGTGCAATGGGGTTAAGTATAGCAGCAATGAACTTTAAAAACCCTCCAAGTACTAACTAAATATGTTCAATAGGAAAAGGGCATCTTCATTTCCAGATATTAAATATTAGTTCAGTCTCCACTGTCCTACACAAGATTTTTAGTTTTCAACAAAATATCACTAATCAAACTAACAGGTAAGGAAGAAGAAAAAAATGCACAAAATAATCATAGAATCAGTCTCAAATATTATAGTAGATATAGGAATCATGTGAAGGGAATTTTAATTAACTACAGTCAGTATGCTAAAGGACCTAATGACATAATTTAACAATATGAAAGGTGATGTAAATTGTAGGAAAGAGATGGAAAGGATAGAAATGCAAAAACATAAGAGAGATTAACAACACCTGAAGGGGATCATATGTAGATTTCACATATGAAGAATTGAGTTACCTCTGAAAATTAGTCAATTAATATTGTCCAACTTAAGGAAAGTAATAAAAATGTCACAGAGTACTCAAGAGTTGTGATACTTTATCAATTATTCTACTAAAACTTATCAGATTAAAGGAGAGATTGAAGAAGAAAACTATTTCAGAAAAAGATAATTGCTAATTTTCCCAAAATTACAGATACATAACCACAAATCCTAGAATTTCTAAGAACATCTAGCACAAATATACATACAAAACACACAAGCACAATATATCACACATTCATACATACACATGCACACACACACATGCACACATGTCCACACAAGGCACATACACACAAATGCAGACACACATGAGCACATACATTCAGACACAGATATGCACATCCATGTACATATATGCACACACAAGCATGTGAACATGTGCACACACATGGAGACACATGCACCCATATGTACACATACAAATGCACATATGCACAGAAACACACATGGGCATGTATGCACACACATCAATTTGGCAAATTATGTGAAAATATTGAAAGACAAAACCAAGGAAAAATCTTTAAGTTATCAAGAAATAAAATGACACATGGGATAAATATAATACTTATTGCTATATAATTACTTATTGTTGAAAAACATGAAATTCAGAGACCAAAGATAGGCAGGTTGTTCTGGGGAAAAAAGAACACTATGAAATAGTATTTGGTACATATGGAAAACATATTTCAAAATAAAGGGAATAGACAACTGAATAGGCCTATATCTAGGAAAGAAATTGAAATAGTAATAACCTTCCAAGCCAGAAAGCACCAAGACCAGACAGGTTCACTGGTAGATACAAAATACTTAAAGAACAAATTATCCTAATTCTCCACAATGTCTTCTGGAATATAGAAGCAGAGGGAATATTTTCAGATATATTATATGAGGCCAGCATTATTCTACTATGTAAAACAGAAAGTGACACTAAAAGAGAGTATAATTGTAGACCAATATGTCTTATGAGAATAGGTAAAAATCCTCAACAAGATATTAGTAATTGAACCCAAAAATGTATAAAAAGAATTATGCACCACAACCAAGTGTAACGTATCTCAGGTACACAAATGTAGCACATTAAAAAATATCAATATATCAACAATATCAAATATCAATAATATCAAATATCAAATATCAAAAATAAGATCAAATATCAATAATATATCAACAGACTAGAGAAAAATTACATCTTGCCATCAATAGATTAAGAAAATGCTTTCAAAATAAAATGTCCATTCACATTTAAAAATCTCAGCAAACTAAGAATAGTAGGGAACTTCCTCAATTGATAAAGAACATTCACAAAAATCCTAGAACTGACATGAATTATTCAAGAAACTCAACCTTTCCCATTGATATGAAGAATAATAAAGGGTTTCCTTTTTCACCATTGCTTTCAATATTATACTCAATGTTCTAGCTAATGCTAGACTAGAAAAGGAAATTAAAGGTATCAATTTGTGATGAAAGATACAGAACTGTCTTAGTTTGCAGATGACTTTATTGTAGAAAAATCCAAAAATTTAGCTTAAAAATTCCTGGAGCTGATAAGCAATTATAGTAAGTTTGCAGGCTCAAGTTTAATATATGCTAGAGACTGTTTCTGTCTCTCCAAAATTCATATGTTGAAATCTTAATCCCCATATTGATAGCATTAGAAGGTGGGGCCTTTCATAGGTGTTGCTTAGTACCTCCATAAAAGAACTTCCTCAACCCCTCTGCTATTTGGGGATAAAAAGAGAACATGGCCATCTCTGACTTAAACAGGCTATTGCCAGATGCCTTTCTGCTGGCCTTGTGATTTTGGACTTGTCAGTCTTGAGAAATAAAATTCTGTTGATTATAAGTCACTCAGTCTATGGTTTTCTAACACAGCAGCCTAAACAAAGATAATGTAGAAAAATAAAATTGTTTTCCTGTATATCAGTCAGGATCAGGTGGAATTTGAAAAATAAAAATATATTGCCATTTACATTAGAATCCCACCACATAAAATACTTATGTATATATATAGCAAAACGTATATAATATCTATATGAGAAAAACTACACTACTTTGATGAAAGATATTAAATGAGAACTAAATAAATAGGAAGATAGTCCATGTTCATGGATAAGTTCACTTAATAGTGTTAGATTGTCAGTTCTTCCCAACCTGTTCTATGGACTCAGTGTAATCCCAATCAAAAATCCCAGTAAGTGATTTTGTGAATATTGAAAAACTGATTTCAACATAAATCTCAAAAAAACCAGAACATCCAACTTAACATAGCAGAGCTAAGTGAGAAAACTGACACTACCCAACCTCCAGACTTACTATAAAAATATAATAGTCAGGAACATGATATTCACAAAATTGTGGATATACATGTCAGTGGAATGGAATAGAGACCCCAGAAAGAGATTCACATAAATACAGCCACGTGATCATTGTCAAGGATGAAAGTCAGCAGAATGAAACAAAAATATTCTTGACAAGTGATGAAAAAATAACTGTACATTCCCTGGCAAAGAATCTCCACAGACCTTAAATCCTTAACTCAAAATGGATCAGAAACCTAAATAAAAAACACAAAACAAAATACCTAGAAGATAACAGAGGAGAAAATAAAAATGACTTTGGGTATGGTGATGACTTTTTAGATATAACACTGAAGTCACATTCTAAGCAATAAATAATTGATAAGTAGTTCTTCATTAAAATTAAAACCGTACAAGACAAAATAAAAATAATGAGAAGGCAACTCAGACAGGGTTTTATTTATTTATTTATTTATTTTTGCAAAAGATGCATCTGATAAGGACTGTGAAGCAAAACATACAAAGAATTCTGAGACTTCAACAATAAGAAAATGAACAACCCTATTAAAATACGGGAAAAATATGAAGAGATACCTCACCAAAGGAGATAGCAAATAAGTATATGAAAATTCATATGCAACCATAAATTGAAATATTACTACACATCTGTTTTAATAGCCAAAATCTAGAACACTGATAACACTGATAAATTCTACAAAAGAAACTCTCATTCAATACTGGTGGGGATGCCAAATTATAGAGTCATTTTGAGGAAAAAAAATGTCAGTCTCTTACAAAACTAAACATGCCATTATCATATAGCCATCAATAACTCTCCTTGGTATTTATTCAAAGGAGTTGACAATTCATATTTACCTAAAACCTACAAAGAAATGTTTGTAGCAGCTTTATTAATAATCATCAAAACCTGAAAGTAATTAGGACTTCTTTAAACAAAAGGTTAATAAAATGTGGAATATCCAGACAATGCAGGATTATTCAATACAAAATGAGATGTCAAGCCATGAAAATACATAGAAGAAAAACCTGTATATTACTAAGTGTAATAAGTCAGTCTGGAAAGATGATACACCATATGATTTCAACTCTGGTATTATAGAAAAATCAAAACTATAGAGAAAGTGAAAACTCAGTGGATTACACTGATGCTTGTTTTGGAAGATGGGGGAAATGAGGTTGAATGGGTGCAGTAGAGAGAAATTTTCAGGAAGTAGAACTATTTTGTATAATACCACAGTGGTGCACGTATATGATATACATTTGTAAACCTCACAGAATATATTACATCAAGAGAAAACCCCAACATAAGCTATCAACTTATTGATAATAATGTGTAAGTGTACAGTCAATATTGTAACAAATGATCCACTCTGGTACAGGATGTCCCTAGTGGGGGATGTTGTGCTGCTGTGGGGACAAGTGAGTAGGGAAACTCACCATACTTAATGCTGAATCTTGCTGTAAAAGTAAACATGCTCTAAAATAAAACATTAATTTAAAAAATGAAGAAAATAATATTTCATGTAAAGAAAAGAAGAATTCACAACAAAATTATCAACAAGAAATATTAAAGAAACTTCTTCAAGCCAAAGGAATATGAATACAGGACAAACATGGATTGAAACAATGAAATGAAAAACACCAAAAGCGAAATAAGTATAAAATAAAATAGATTTTTCTGATTTTAACTGACCTAAAAGAATAATGACTATATAAGGAAAATAGTAATACTGTATTTTATGTTTATAGCATTTGTAAATGTAAAATATCATCCAGCTATAGCTTAAGAGAGAGGATGCAAGAGTTGAGTACATACTGCTGCAAAGTCTTTACATGAGATGTAGAATAGTAGTTTCTTAAGGTAAATTCTGATAAATATCTTGCAAAAACTAGGACAACTCTTAATTTCTGGTATAAATAATGACCCAATAGAGGAAATAAAATAGCATTATAAAATATTCAATTAATTGAAAAGAAGAAAGAATTAAAAGAATTGATGGGGAACAAATGAAAAAGAGCAAGAAGGTAGATTTTAATTAAACCTTGTCAATTACCTCTTTGTATTTGAATGGCATTAACACAGTAGGTAAAAATAGGGATTATATGATCAATTTTAAAAAAAGAAAAGTTAATATTCAGCTAATTAGATGCAAAACACCTTACTTTATAAAGACACAAGAAGGTTAAAAGCAAAAAGATGTTGAACATTTTTTCATAAATCTGTTGATTGCTTGTAGGTCTTCCTCTGTAAAGTGTCTGTTCATTTCCTTGGCCCATTTATTGATTGGGTTATTGGTGTTCGTGGTGTAAAGATTTTTGAGTACTTGGTAGATTCTGGAGATTAGTGCTCTGTCCGAAGTGTGTGTGGCAAAGATTTTCTCCCACTCTGAAGGCTCTCTCTTCACATTGCTGATTGTTTCCTTTGCTGAGAAGAAGCTTTTTAGTTTCACTCTATCCCAATCATTGATTCGTGCTTTTATTTCTTGCGCTTTGGGAGTCATGTTAAGGAAATCTGGTCCTAGTCCAACATGATGAAGATTTGGACCTATTTTCTCTTCTATTAGGTGCAGAGTCTCTGGTCTGATTTCTAGGTCCTTGATCCACTTTGAGTTGAGTTTTGTACAGGGTGAGAGATATGGGTTTAGTTTCATTTTGCTGCATATGGATTTCCAGTTTTCCCAGCACCATTTGTTGAAGAGGCTGTCTTTTTTCCATTGCATGTTTTTGCCTCCTTTGTCAAGTACATCACTCGTTATAAGAGAAATGCAAATCAAAACCACCTTAAGATTTCATCTTACCCCAATTAGAATGTCTTTTATCAAGAACACAGGCGACAACAGGTGTTGGCGAGGATGTGGGGAAAAGGGTACACTCATACATTGCTGGTGGGAGTGCAAGTTGGTGCAGCCACTCTGGAAAGCAGTGTGGAGATTCCTTAGAAAACTTGGAATGGATCCACCATTTGACCCTGCTATCCCACTCCTTGGCTTATACCCAAAGGACTTAAAATCAGATTGCCTCAGTGATGCAGCCACATCAATGTTCATAGCTGCTCAATTCACAATAGCTAGATTGTGGAACCAACCTAGATGCCCTTCAGTAGATGAATGGATAAAGAAACTGTGGTATATATACACAATGGAATATTACTCAGCCATAAAGAAGAATAAAATTATGGCATTTGTAGGTAAATGGATGATGTTGGCCAATCCCAAAAATCCAAAGGCTGAATGGTCTCTCTGATAAATGAATGATGATGCATAATGCGGGAGGGAAGGGTGGCAAGAATGGAGGAAGGATAGATAGCATAGAGGGAAGGGAGGGGTGGGGGTAAGAATAATAACAGAATGTGTGACAGATACCATTGCCCTGTGTACATGCATGAATGCACAGATGGTGTGACTCGACTTTGTGTACAACCAGTGAAACAATAGCTGTACTCCATTTGTGTTCAATGAATCAATAAGTAAATAAAAAAAAAAATTAAAAAAAAAAAAAGCAAAAAGATGGGAAGAAATAATCTAAGAAAACATGAACCAAAATATAACTGAAGTAACTTTATTAAATTCAGACAAAATAGACATAACAACAAATAATACTATCAGGAATAAAAAGGGACATTACATTTGTAATAAGGCTAATTTTCATAGGCAATAAAATACTCTTTAATTATGTAATCACTTAATGACAGGATTTCAAAATGCAAGAGAAAGCACTAATGGAAGGGATATTTTTAAACCACAGTACCATACAAGAGCAGAATTAATATTCTTTGCATTTAACATGGCTAACCTATAGAACATCTAATTTAGGAACATAGTATACTATAGAGTGGCAGTTGTTTACCCTCAGAATCATGTGTCTGACCTAAAGCTGTGGTTTTCTGTTGCTGCCACACATTGTAAAAAAGTATTATATTGCATATTGCTAGCCTAGAAAAAGGTCAAAATTCAAAATTTGCAGTATTGTTTCTCTGAAGGTGTATCACTTCGAGATCATTGTATAGTTGAAAAATCATAAATTGAACTATATTGTTTGGGAATTTTTGTAATTAAAAATTAAATCTATACCCATATATTTTAAGAAAGAATTTATTTGATATCCAGTAGGATCAGTTAGATAATTCCTTGGATAAGACCCTTCAAATAAATCCTCTTTTCTGTCTATGTAATGATAAAGTAGGAAGCTATTAATATGCATGTTTAAAAGAATATGTCAGGAATTGAGCTACAGGGAAAATAGTATCTTTAAAATATTATATCAAAAAGCTAAAATTTATTTTGGGGATATCATGCCTTTTTACCCTCACAAGACAACTATAAATCATGTTTAAGCTTTCATTGTTTTAATGTCACAAAATATTACCTGTTTATCCTGTTTCATATTCATCACATAAATAAAATAATGAATTTTATGTTCATTCTGACATCATTGTACATATTCTATTTAAAATGATAGTTTGAGCTGTTTTTTGATGATTGCCACTTTGTGCCAGCATATTTGTCTCAACAAACAGAATATTCACTCCAACCAGTCAAGTGAATGTTGTATCCAATTTTATGCAAATGAGTGTGCCTATGCTATATCCTTTTGAAACATTATCTCCAAATATTGAATTGAAAATGACTTTTTAAACCAGGGATACTACACCATGATTCAACTGCTGTGTACATTTTCTTTTTATTTATTTTTCTTTATGATATAGGACTTTTGGCATAGGCTTTGAATATTGTGTGAAATTTCAGACCAAAGCAGCTTTATATGAAAGACGCATTCATGAGGTAGCCTTATAATGAATGCTCTAAATCGTTGTGAGCCCTGTGAATGAGAAGACCTACTTTCTTTGCTGTCTCTTGAGAACTCATTAAGACAGCAAACATGTTTTTAGAGAAATCCAAATCGTATGCAGAACACACTAGCCCTTGTATCAAGAAGATTCACAGCAGAGAAAAATACTATAACAGTTCAGCCAGGAAGTAGCATTAGAAATGCATTTAAGTTATTGGTTCTTTCCACTAGGACTGCCAATTCCTAGTGCTGGATTTGGGTCTTAGTTAATCAATTCCCTATGTTGGTCCTTAATGATGTGTATCTCATTAGAGTCCACCACACAGAATGCAAGGCCACGAGGAGATTTATGGATGTATAGTGAAGCAAAAAGCAACTACTATTGAAATTTTGTGAATACAGCAAAGCAAACACTGTGCTGGCATTGATTCACATTTATTTTTTTGAAAACTAAAAAAATATATATCATCATCCTAAATGTTTCAAATGCACTTAAGTTTCATATACATTACAGTCTCTAAGTGGGAAAGAGAAATAAAACATTCAAACTCAAATAGGATTTCTTGATGTTTCATTAATCAAAAAGTATATGTTAACAAATTAGTTAATTAAGACTAGTAAGAAGAGGTCTTCCTCTTGCATCCATATTATACTCAGAACCTAAATTTAGTTTTTTAAGTCATCATATCAGCCCATATCTATACAGGTTGATAACAGTAAGGACTTTATAGCAATTGTACAGGACACTTAAGATAATGCATTTCAAAGCACAGAAATTCTTACCCTTAACACGTAAATATGCTGCAAACAAGTGTTGAACGTATGATGTAATGTAATTTAAATATTTTAAGACATCAAACCCAATTGACGAAATATGTTTATAAAACAATTCATCCATTTCACACTCCATTTAATAATTTACATATATATTTAGAATTTCACACATTTAATAAGAGTAAAGTCTTAGATAATAAAGCATGTATATCTAACTTCAAAGATTGAGCTTTTCCATGACAGAGTGAACAAAAGCAAAAGAATTGTCCAATGAGGTTTAGAGTTTATTAGGCAGATAGTTAATTGCTTTTAACTAAATACCACCTCTTCTTGAGCTGCGAAGATAATTTTGAATACATTTTAAATAAATGCACTCATTCAGCAGGGGATAGCATGGAGAAGTTCAGAAAAGAAAATGATGCCTACCTACCTACTATGCTCAGCAGAAACTCTTGTAAATGGAATGCAGATGTTAGAGGCACATACATCTGGGCAGTTGGTAACCGAATGCAGTCAGAATGGGTGAATATAAATTTTAACACCTCAAGAATTATGGGGCTCTTAGGTGGCATAAATGCTAGAATGAAGACTCTAAAAATCTGAACTTCTATAAAATCAGTAGGAACACTGACAAAAATTGGTGAGATAAGTGGTTCTAAATTAAAAGGCAGAAGAAGGCAGATCAGAGGAAGGTTGCACCTCCTAGCAGTTCCTCAACTTAATATTTGAAGCAGAAGGACGGCTCCTCAGCAAGGTGGGTGACTAAGGGAATTCACTAAAATGAAACATTAGATACTGAAACCATGATAGAGACACAGAAATCTGGAAACTTTGAATATGATGGAAGAAATAATACATTCCAGATGTGCTACTCCACTGCAGAGGCAGGAAGAAAACAGAGTGGAAAACAGAGCAGATAAATTCAGTTTGGGGGAACCTATGGAATAGAGTGGGAAACTGGCTCTTGCCCAGAGACAGTGGGGGAAGTTGTTGAGTGAAAAGCAACTAAAATCAATTGTCTATGGGTAGAGAGTTCAAACAGAATCACCACTATGGTGTTGGGAACTGTTTTTAAAGTGGCAGTGAGGCAGCAAGCAGAAGTTGAAAATTGGGAATTCACACACAAAGTTCCCAGCCTGACCCAACAATTGCCTATTCCATGGTCCAGAGTAGATTCGGACCAGCATGATTAAAACAAGTACACAAAGGACCATGCCTGCAGACATACAAGCTGGAGATAGCAGGGAGAGAGCTCCCTTTGTTGATGACATCCCATACACTATCTGGAAAGATGCCAGTAATTGTCAGACAGGTGTGCCAGTACTCTAGGTCTGAGCCTGGACAATCCACAACCATGGAGATGAACTATGTGATAAATGTCAAGATGTAGACTCCACACCCTACAAGTGGAAATTTCAGGAAGCCCCTGAGTAGCAGATATCCACAGAGATGGGCATCTCCCCCAAAAACTGAAAGGTATGGAACAAATCTCAAATCCCCACCAACAGAATTCCAAGGGTCTGTCAAGACCAACCTCCAGCTACTAGGACTTCCAATTTAGAACTCTGAACCAGTCCCTCTATGGACATACACCAGTTGTCAACAGTCCCCATTCTATCCCATCCTGTCAACAGAGGTACTACAACCAGCTTTGGCTCCTGGCCACAATGACTGGCAGTTTAGAGAAAAACTCTCAGCCCTGGACCCAAGAGCTACAGAGCCTCCCAAAATAAATGATAAAGAATGGTACATCAGCATAAGCAGTGAATATCCATCTATGCCAACAGTTTTGATCATATCAGTGGAAACAAACCCTTTTTTTCCTTAAGTTTTTTTTCCAATTTCACCTTTATTCCGTTTGAATTTATGATTATTTTATAGTTCTATTTTTTAATTTTTAATTTTTTTCTCTTTCCCAGTTTGTGTGATTGTGAGTATATATTGGTATGTGTGAGTTCCCACTGCAACACACACACACACACACACACAAAATTTCTCTTCTATTTTACTTTCTGTTTTCATTTAGCCTTGGTTTCATTTTAGTGGGATAAAAGTCATGTGTTTGTTCTGTTTAATATTTTAACTTGGTGTTTGTTCTTTTTATTAGCACTTCTTCACTTTCTTCCCACACTAATAACCAATTTTCCCGTTCCTTCTTCCACTCTTTATTTTGTGATTTTTTTTTTTACTCCTCCATATCTATAGTATATGTATACTATACATATTTTCTCTCCACTTACAGAATGATAAATCCATAATCCAATAGAACTATAAAAGTTTATTATAATTCCTACCCCAATCATATCATTGTGACTATTAAAATAGTAGTGCACAATATAGTAGATACATCCTAGTTAATATTTAATCTAGTTAATGGTTGTTTCTTGTTGACACTGAGGTTAAACTGACTCTACCATTCCTCTACAGGTGGTAATTAATGTTATAGAACTCAAAGTAGATAGCAAACATCTGTTTTAAGGCTGCACATTATGTGTTAAATTATTGCTCATCCTTGCTCCTTCTTTCCATAAGAGGAACTGGGAGTAATATTCCATTGTGTATATATACCACAGTTTCTTTATCCATTCATCAATTGAAGGGCATCTATGTTTGTGTACAACCAGAGAAACAATAGCTGTACTCCATTTGTGTTCAATGAATCAAAATTAAATAAAAATAAATAAATAAGTAAATAAATAAATAAAAAGAGGAACTGGGAAGTGATTGAGAAACTTGAAGCTTACACAGTAGAGATACTACAGTCAAGCAACACTCACAACACAGCCAAGTAACAGTGAAATTCACTCCACACATGAATTAACCCACGTGAGCCTCAAAAATACTTCCACACATAAAATATGGGAGACAAATCTCCAAACCAATAACTAGGTCAAAAGAAGAAACAACCAGAGGTGGAAGTCCAGTCCCACTCCTGGACATCTACATTAAAAACAGAGAGGGGTCCCAGAGAGAACAAAGAAAGATAACTACAAACAAAAGGACATGCATTCACAGGCCTCTCAACTGATGTGAAGACCAAGACTTCTGAAAACAAAAGGAAATAGGCAAATAAATCCCTCCTCAAAATTCATAATCCCTCAACAAAGGATCCCACAGATATGGAAGGTAGGTAAATTTCTATTGCAATACTACAAAAAAACTTCTTATTAAAATGTTAAAAAAATAAACTAGATCTACACAATTAATTAAGAGAGCAAATGCAGGAGATGAAAGACCATTTTAATAAAGAAACAGAAATGAAATGAAAACAGTCAGAAATCCTGGAAATAAAAAACACAATGAATCAATTTAAAAACTTATATGTAAGAACTGCCAACAGATTAGGTTACATAGAAAATAGAACTTCAAAACTTGAAGACAGAACTTTAGACCTTGAAGACAAGGCATATAAACTTAAATACTAGTATGCAGTAAAGGGGAAAAAAATAGACCATGATCAGAATACACAAGAACTCTGGGACATCAAGAGGACAAACCTGATCATCACTAGGATAGAGAAGAACATGTAGACAGAGGCTAAAGGCATTAAGAACCACTTCAGTGAGAGAGTAATAGAAAAATCTCCCTCAACTTAGAAATGAGAAAGATATCCACATACAGGGAACATACAGGACCTCAAACTGACAAGACACACACAAAAAAAACAACCTTTCCAAGGTACATCATAATCAAAATGTGTAACACAGAAAATAAGAAAAGAATATTAAAAGTTGAAAAAGAAAAATGTCAAGGCATATATAGAGAAAAATCAATAAGACTGACTTCTGACTTCTCAAAACTCCCTAAAATCAAGGAGGCCTGGATTGAGATATTCCAAGTTCTAAAACAAAAAAAAAATTGCCAGCCAAGATTGCTATATCCAGCAAAGCTATCTATAGAATTTATGGAGAAATAAAAACTTTCCATAAAGATAAACTTTAAGAATTCATGACCACCAAGGCAGCACTGTGAAGAATTCTTAAAAATATACTGCACAAAGAGGAACCCAAACACAAACCTCAAACCCCCAAATAGATGACAATCACTAGAACAGCAACCAACTAACTGAAAATAAAGACTGAATTAAACTGGATGAGGTGGTGCATGCCTATAATCCCAGGGACTTGGGAGGTTTTACAAAGGCCCTAAGAAACTTAGCAAGTTCCTGCCTCAAATTGAATCAGGAAGATATAAAAAACTTAAATAGACCAATATCAAGCAATATTATTGAAACAGAAATTAAAAGCTTTCCAACAAGAAATGCCTAGTACTAGATAGATTCTTCTCTCAGTTCTACCAGACCTTTAAAAATGAACTAATACCATTTTCCCTCAATTTCATGAAATTGAAAGAAAATAAACTCCTAAAATATATTCTATGAAGCCAGTATAACACTGACACTAAAACCAGAAAATGACTCATCAAAAACAAATAATACTATAGACTAATAACTCTGATGAAGACAGATGCAAATATCCTTGACAGAATATAAGCAAACTGCATTCAAAAACTCATCGAGAAGATAGTACACCATGATCAAATGGATTTCATCACAGGGACTCAAAGTTGTCTCAGCACATGCAAATCAAAAAATGTAATTCACCACATAAATAGAATTAAGGACAAGAATCCCACGATCATCTTAATAGATACAGGAAAAGCCTCTGATGAAATCCAGCACCCATTCATGTTAAAAATGCTGGAGAAAATAGTGTTACAAGGAACTTACCTCAACATTATAGAGATTATGACTAACCCAAAGCCAACATTATTCTGAACAGAGAAAAACTGAAAACATTTACTTGAAAATCAAGAATATGACAAGGATATCTGCTCTCACCACTTCTATTCTATATAGTTCTTATAACTCTAGCCAAAGCTATCAGGCTAGATAAGGAAATTAAAGGGATATAAATATGAAAAGAAAAGGTCAAATTATGTTTCCTGATGACATAAATTTATATCAAGAAGACCCAAAAATCTCTGCCCCCAAAAATTCTAGAGCTGATTTAGCAAAGAGGTGGGATACAAGATTAACATTTATAAATCAATAAATTTCCAATACTCCCCACAGCAATTAAGCCGAGGAAGAAATCAGAAAAGCCATCTCATTCACCATAACCTCAGAAAAAATAATAAAATAAATACTTGGAATTAATCTAACCAAGGAGGTAAAAGATTTCTACAATGAAAATTACAGAAAATTGAAGAAAGAAATTGAAGAAGATTTTAGTAGATGTAAATGCCTTCTATGTTCTTGGATAGACAGAATTAATATTGTCAGAATAGACATATTACCAAAGTTTTATACAGATTCAATGCAATCCTCATCAAAGTACCAATGATATTCTTCACAGAACTAGATAAAATCCAAAATTCATTTGGAAGAATGCAAAAACCAGAATAGCCAAGGCAATCTTGAGCAAGAAGAGTGATGCTGAAAGCATCACAATAACTGACTTCAAATTATACTATGTTGCTATATAAACAAAAATAGCATAGCATTGGCATCAAAATAGACATGAAGACCAACGCAATAGAATTCAATAGAATTGAAGATAGATGAATCCACATACTTACCTTGTACTTGGTGAAGATGCCAAAAACAAATGTTTGAGAAATAAATGGTTCTGGGAAAACTGGATATCTAGATGAAGAAGAGTGAAAACTAGATCCCCGTCTCTCACCCTGCACAAAAGCAAATCAAAGTGGTTTAAATACTTAGGAATTAACCAGAAAAACTTTAAAACTGAGAAGAGAAAACATAGGTCAACACCCCAACATATTGGTGTAGGCGCTAACTTTATCAAGACCTCTAAGGCTCAAGATATAAAACCAACAATCAGCAAGTAGGACAGCATCAAATTAAGAAGCTTCTACCTGCAATGGAAATGATTAGAAGCATGAAGAGAGAGCCTTCTGAATGAGAGAAAATCTTTGCATCTATTCCTGTGACAGGAGATTAATATCCAGAATATTTAAAGAAATCAAGAAGTTCAAAACCAAAAGGAAAATGAAAACAAAAACAAACTAAAGAAACAACCGAACCAATAAGAACTAAGCAGATATTTCTCAAAAGAAGAAACACAAGCAATCAACAAATACATGAAAAAATGTTTAACATCCCTTGTAATCAGGGAAATACAAATCAAACCTGAGATTTCATCTCACTTCAGTCAGAATGGTAATTATCATACAAATGATAATAAATGCTGGCAGGCATGTGGGGACAAAGGTACACTCACGCATTATTGGCGGAACAGCAGATAAGTACAATCACTCTGGGAAGCAGTATAGATATTCCTCAAAAAACTAAGAATGGACCTGCCACATGACCTGGATAATCCACTTCTCAGTATTTATCCACAAAAACAAAAATCAGCAAGCTACAGTGATGTAGCCACATCAGCTCACAATAGCCAAAATATGGAACCAGCCTTCATGATTATCAATAGATGAATGGATTAAGGAAATGTGGTATATATATCCAATGCAGATTTACTGAACCATAAAAACTAATGAAATTATAGCATTAGCCATTAAATGGATGGAACTGGAGAAAAGCATGTTAAGGGAAATAAGCCAGAGTCAGACAATCAAGGGCCAAATGTTCTATTTCATATGCAGAATCCAGAGAAAATTTAGGATAAAAGGGAGTCAGGATGAGGTATCCTAAAGAGAGAGGAAAGATCAGCAGAGTAGGAGATTGAGGGGGAAGGAGAATGAATGGGAAAGGGAAGGAATGTAGAATGGAAATCATAAAATGATTCTTATATATATAAATAATTACATATATACATTATATGTACATACAATATATATATGTGTGTATATATATAAACTAAAAATATGTAAAAAATGTGTAAATTACTGCAAGGTAGAACAACAGAGTAGAGAAGTGTAATATAGGGAAGGAGAAGAGGAGGTAAAATTCATGCAAAATGAATCAAAGTATTATATAAAACTATAATGTTCCAACAAAAGGAAACAAAAGGAAAAATAGAGCAGATATAAATTAGACTCTAGAAAAACAATAGAGAGAAAACAAAAGATTAATTATTCTATGAGAAGGTAAAGAAAACTACAAGTCTTTAGCTAGATTGACCAAAAACAAAAGGGGACTGTGTATATGATGAGCAGTACACAACAAAGTTTTAAATAATTTAGTTGAAATGAAAAATTTTTTTAAGGAAGAAAATACTGACTCAAGAATAAAGAGAAAAGGAAAGAAATATTGTAAAGACACTGTATTAGTCATCAAAATCTCCTATAGACAAAACCCAGGCTGAGATGATTTTTTTGGTGAATTTGGCTGAACATAGATAAAATTAGCAACAACCCTTCACAGAACTGTTTCAAACAATGTAAGAAGTGGAAAGATTTTTAAAGTCATTGTACAAACCTATATTACTATGATACCAAGCTAGAATGAAAATTATAAATCAATATCTTTTCTGAATATGGACAGAAAAATATTCAGCAGAATGCCAACAAACTCTATTTAATAGCACAGTAAGAGTTCTGTATCATGGTCAAGTGGTATTCATCATAGATATGGAAGATTGGTTAAAAATAGAAAAATTATTTATGTTAAAACCATACTGATTAGAATAGAAGACGAAGCCAAAATGATCACCTCAGTAAACACAGGAAAGAGCACTTGAAAAATGCTCTTTATGACAAAAAACATCAAAAAAGTTTAGGTAATAGAAACTTTCTTAACTTGATACAGAACATCTATGAAAATCTTACAGTGGCTTCATACTTATGATAAAACATGAGATGCTTTCTCTAAGACCAGGAATAAACTAAGTATATTCACTCTGGACATTTCTATTCACACTGTACTGGAGACAATTAGGGAAGAGAAATAAATGAAGACATTTCTTTTTTTCCAAAGGAAAGAAAAAATTAAAACCAACTCTATTTACAGGTGCCATGACTTGTATATAGAAATCCTCAAGGAATCCCCTAAAAAATTATTTATTTTTATTTTTACTTTATTTATTATTTTATTTTATTTTTACAGACTGCATTTTGATTCATTGTACACAATGTAGATTCATATCATTCATGTAATCATACATGTACCTAGGGTAATGACGTCTGTCACATTCCACCATTTTTCATACCCCTGCTCCCTCTCCCCTCTCATTTCCCTCTATGTAATCTAAAGCTCCTCCATTCTTCTCTTAAGCCCCATCCCCCAACTCCCATTATGTATCATCATCCACTTATCAGGGAATACATTTGGCCTTTGGTTTCTTGGAATTGGCTTATTTCACTTAGTATGATATTCTCCAATTCCATTCATTTATCTGCAAATGCCATAATAATATTATTCTTTATGGCTGAAAAATATTCATATATATATATATTCATATATATATATATATATATATATATATATATATATATATATATATATATATCACAGTTTCTTTATCCATTCATCTGGTGAAGGGCATCTAGGTTGATTCCACAATCTAGGTATTGTGAATTGAGCTGCTATAAACATTGATGTGGCTGCGTTACTGTAGTATGCTAATTTTAAATCCTTTGGGTGTAAACTGAGGAGTAGGATAACTGGGTCAAAAGGTGGGTCCATTCCAAGTTTTCTGAGGAATCTTTATACTGCTTTCCAGAGTGGCTGCACCAATTTGCAACTCTACCAGCAATGTACAAGTACAATGTACCTTTTTTCCCACATCCATGCCAACATTTATTACCCTAAAAATTATTATAGCAAATAAATGAGTTCAGCAACTTTGTGGGAACAATATCAATAGCCATTAATTGTATTTCTATACTCTTTTGATAAATACTTAGAATAAAGACAATTGAATTTATAATGGGATTTAAAAGAATAAACAGAATTTTAATTCAAAAGTACAATAATCATACATTGAAAACTACAAAACATTCTTGAAAATAATTTAAAAGATCTAAACAAATGATTAAGCACAAGTTTATAAAGTAGAAAACTCAAGTTTGAAAATCCCATACTTTTTAAATTGATTGAAAAAATCAGCACAATTCCAGTCAATTATTTGTGCAAACATTAATAAATGGTTATTAAAATTCACATAGAAATAAAAGGGATCCAGAAGAGTTAAATTAATCTCCAGGAAAGAGCAAAGTTAAGGGCTCCACACTTCTTGTTCCCAAAACTTACTAAATAACTTTAGTGATCAATGCAGAAAAAAACAAAGACAGGTAGACAGAATAATGACAGAATTGGGTTGAGAAATAAATACATTTGTGATTGCTATTGTTTGTGTCTCCTCCAAAATTCAGACATGGAAACTTGATGGCCAATGTGAATATTAAGAGGTGAGTTGGTCACCAGTTCTCCCCTTCTTATGTATGGGATTCGTACCTTTATAAAGGGTACTTCGTCCAAGTTCAGCTCACTTGCTTTTCCACCATCTGCCACATGACATTGTGTTGTTGTCCTCTGAAGATGTAGCAATGAGGCACCATCTGAGAAGCAGAGAGCTGCTTTCACCAGACATCAGACCTTTTGGTGCCTTTGTATTGTGTTTTTCACTCTCAGAGCTGGGAGAAAATGAATTTCTGTTTTTTAAAATTACCCAAACTGTGGAGATATATTTGCAGCCATACAAGCAGGCTAAGACAATGATCAAATGATTTTCTACCATCATGTTAATACAATTTAATGAGGTAAAAACAGATGTTTAAACAAATCGTGTTGGAACAACTAGACCACCATGTGCAAAAGAATATAAAGTAGGACCTCTACCTCATACTGTACACAAAAAATAAATCAAAATAGACCAAAGATCTAACTATAGTAGCTAAAACTCTAAAGTCCTTAAAATAAAATATAGGCATAAATGTTTATGGCCTTATATTTGGCGACAGTTTCTTGATATGTCATTTTAAGAAAAGCACCCAACAAAAACATATTTTCTTTCTTCAAAATTAAAAATAATTGAGCATCAAAAGACACTATGGAAAGAAGTAAAACCATAACCCAGAGAATGGGAGAAATATTCGCTAATAAATATCTAGTAAGGGACTTGTGTTCATATTATATAAAGAATTATTTTTTTAATATATAAAGAATTCTTAAAACTTAGCAAGAAAAGACAAATAATCCAAGTAAATCATAGGAAAATGACATTTCTTTACAAACATACAAATAACCTATATGAACGAGGAAAGATTCCCAGCATCATTATTATGCTATTTTACTTTCATAATGATGACTATAATAGAATTATGACTATAACAAGAATTGGAAAGGATGAAGAGAAATACATACATTACTATGTATATAGAAATGTAAAATGGGACAGAAATTCATAAAATAGTTTGTCAGCTTCTCAAAATTTTAAGGTTTGTTTTATGATATGACCTAGGAGTTCCATTTCTATTCTCTACGCATGAGAATTAAAAATATATCTCTAGACAAAAACACGTTCATAAATATTCACAGCAACATTATCCAGAAAAGCCCAAAAAGCACAAACAACCCAAATGTCCATTACTTGATAAGTGGACAAATAAAATATGGTTTATACAATAAAATACTATTCGGTCAGAAAAAGGAATGATGAACTGATATGTGTTGCAACATAGATGGAACTTGAGAATTTTATGCTAAATGAAGGGAACCAGACAGAGATGGTGATATATTGCATAAAATGCCACTTATGTGAAATGTTCAGTACAGACATGGATCCACAGGGATAGAAAGTAAAATAGCAGTCCAGGACCTTTAAGTTTAAAAATTATGAGGTGGAGAAGACAGAAGATTAGGGGAAATGTACCCTCCCCATCAGTTGCTCAGCTCAAGATTTAAAAAGCAGGAAGACTGCTCCTCAGTGAGAGAAGTTTGGAAGTGACTTGAGAAACTTCAAGTTCACAGAGTAGAGATCTTATGGCTGAGCAACACTCACATTTCAGTCAAGAAATAGTGAACCTCACTCCACACACAAACTAGCCCCACTGGAGCCTCAATAATACTTTAACATCGAAGAGGGGAGATGAATCCAGAATATACAAAGAACCTAAAAAGCTCTCATCAAAAATCAAACAACCCAATCAATAAATGGGCAACAGAACTAAACAGATATTTTTCAAAAGAAGAAACACAAATGGCCAACAAATATATCAAAAAATGTTCCATATTCCTAGCAATCAGGGAAATGAAAATCAAAACTATAAAGATTTCATCTCACTCTAGTCAGAATGGCAATTACAAGAATACAAATAATAAATGCAGAAAACGTGGTAAAAGGGCATATTCTCACATCGTAGGTAGGACTGGAAGTTAGCACGGCACTCTGGAAAGCAGGATGGAGACTGACCAAAAAACCAGAAGAAGGTAGAAAGGAGGTAGGAGGGATGGAAAGAGGGAAGTAAACACAGATTGAATTTAATAAAATTGTGCTATGTACATGTATAAATAACCACATAATTTCACCTTTGTGTATATCTATAAAGTACCGATCAAATAGGGGGAAGGAGGAAGGGAGGGAAAGAGGGGCAATTACAGACTTATCTGGAGTAAAATTAAATTCCATGCATGTATGCTTATGTCAAAATGTACCCAAATATTATGTATAACTATAATGCACTAATAAAAGCATTAAAAATGTTTGGGGCTACCATAGGTTTTACCAACCTCTTTTAATGAGTTTTGAGTACTTGGTGTTTTTTAACATATGATAAAGTAGAAAGCAGTGCAATTTATGTTGGAAATATAAGGTTAGCTTTTGAAGTATCTTCAATACCATGATAATTAATTCATGCCTTATTCTGTGTAAAGTTATGAATGCTCAAAGATTTTTAATTGGAAAATTACAAAAACAGATCATACGTTAGACTCATTTCTATGCCTTTAGGATATATTTAAAAAGAAAAGAAATAGTGCTAACTGTGTAAATGCTAACATAAAAGTTAAATTTATATTGATATTTTAAATATTATTGATATTGAATATATTTATGTTATCAAGGGTTCAGGAATTTAAAATGGCAATCCTTGATCAGAATAAAGTTAAATATGTCTAATCAGGCCAGAGATCAAACTTTGTTGAAAGCAGTAGCTCAGGAAAACAGAACTGTTAACTTTTGTTAAGATACTGATGACTGGGTATAACCTTTGTAGAGTCACTAAAACAACTTATCTGAAACATTTTAACATGTGAAAAAAACTGACCAAGCTGCAGAGAACCATTGCCATGAGAATTATGTATCTTCACAATACTCTGCCTAATCTAATAAGAAAATAATGCTATAAGAAAGTAATGTTAGGCCAGGCATGGTGGCATGTGCCTGTAATCCCAGAGGCTCGGGAGGCTGAGGCAAGAGGATCACAAGCTCAAAGCCAGCCTCAGCAACTTAGTGAGACCCTGAGCAACTCAGTGAGATCCTTTTTCTTAAAAACAAAACAAAACAAAACAAAACAAAAAAACAGGAAGGGGTACTGGATGTGACTCAGAGGTTAAGCGTCCCTGGGTTCAATACCTGGTACAAAATTTAAAATATTTTACCATGATTTTGTTCAAAACTTAGGATTCATAGAAATATTTAATCATTAATTTTACAATATTGGGTGAGTCCTCACCTTTGTGGTGGCATTGTGTTAAGCTTCTGAGTGCACAGTAGTAGTGAAATCAGAAAATGTTTATCCTTTCAGAAGTGTTATTTTCTATAGGGCAGATAATATTAATTAAATAAACACAGTTATGAATGAAGCTGCAAACAAGCATAATTTAGAAGGCAAGAACATGGTTTTTTCAGATAATACAAGAACTTAACATAGTAATATCTTATTAGCAAATGTTCTGAGGAACTTTCAATTGAGCAGAAATGTGAAGGATGACTAGGAAAACGTGTAGTCATTTTAAAAGTCGATCTCTTGTAGGAGCCAGGGACCAATTTACCTCATTTATTATGTAAGGAATTTAGGTCTTTTTTGTCTTAACAATGAAGATTAAAGAAATCGTGTGAATGTGTGTGTGTGTGTCTGTGTGTGTGTGTGTCTTTAATTGGTTGTGCATGACAGTAGAATGCATTTTGACACATTGTACACAAATGAGCACAACTTCTCATTCCTCTGACTGTTCATGGTGCTGAGTCACACCAGTAGTATAATCATACATGTATATAGGGTAATAATGTCTACTTCATTCTACCATCCTTCCCATTCACATGCCCCACCACTCCCTCACTTCCCTCTGCACAATCCAAAATTCCTTCATTCTTCCCTACCTCCCACACCCCACTATGGATCAGCCTCCACATATCAGAGAAAACATCCAGCATTTGGTTCTTTGGGATTGGCTTATTTCACTTAGCACGATATTTTCTACTTCTATCCATTTACTTTCAAATGCTATAATTTCATTCTTCTTTAAGGTTGAATAATATTCCATTGTGTATATGTGCCACATTTTCTTTACCCATTCGTCTATTGAAGGGCATTTCCATAGTTTAACTATTGTGAATTAAGCTGCTGTAAACATTGATGTGACTCCATCACTGTAGTGTGCAGATTTAAAATCCTTTAGGTATAAACCAAGGAGTGGGATAACTGGGTCAAATGGTGGTTCCATTTCCAGTTTTCTGAGGAGTCTTCATACTGCATTCCATAGTGGTTGCACCAATTTTCATTCCCATCAGCAATGAATAGGTGTACCTTTTTCCCCAAGTCCTTGCCAACACTTACTATATCTTGTAATCTTGATAATTGCCATTCTGATTGGAGCGAGATGAAATCTTATAGTTTTGATTTGCATTTCTCTGATTGCTAGAGATGTTGAACATTTTTTTATATGTTTGCTGATCAATTGTATTTCTTCCTCTGTCAAGTGTCTGTTCAGTTCCTTATCCCATGTATTGACTGGGGTTTTTTTTTTTTTGGTGTTAAGTTTTTTGAGTTTTTTATATATGCTAAAGATTAATACTCTATTTGAGGTGCAGGTGGCAAAAATTTTCTCCCATTCTGTAGGTTCTCTCTTCATGTTATTGATTGTTTCCTTTGCTGAGAAGAAGTTTTTTAGCTTGAATTCATCCCATTTTTTGATTCTTAATTTTATTTCTTGCACTTTAAGAGTCTTGTTAAGGAAGTCAGGTCCTAAGCCGACATGATGAAGATTTAGGCCTACTTTTCTTTTATTAGGCACAGGGGCTCTGTTCTAGTGCCTAAGTCTTTGATCAACTTTGAGTTGATTTTTGTGCAGGGTGAGAGATAAAGGTTGAATTTCATTTTATGTGCAACTCTTTTTGATTGTATATCTGCGTCTATTTTGAGGAATGGGAAAGTTAAAATAAAAGAACCAGTTGGAAAAATAAGAGACTATAGAAAAGCTAGTAATAGTAAGGTGATGACCCTACATATACCATTGGATATTACATCATGTCTCTTTATGATTAATAAAACTCCCCCACAAAACTTTCATTTCTGCATTTTCTTGTGTTTTATGTTCCATTTTGACCTCAAATCATTGACTATCTTGGAACACTGCATTGTGCTTATGCGTCATTCCTTTTTAAACACATATCTTAGAGTGTTTAATGCTTCATTGAAATATTGACTTTAATTGTTCCAACTTCTCCTCTAGAGATTGTTATTTTTCCCCACAGTATTACTCAAACAGGATTATACCTTCTTTCATGTACAAAACTGTAGGCAGATTTGATTTCTCCTACGGTCCCTCTCTTGGCTTGTAGATGGATAAATATTCCTTATGCATTTTCATGGTCTTTCCTCTCCTTACATGTATATCTCTTAATTTTATTTTTTTATGAGGACATCAATTCTTTTGGACTATGGTTCACCCTTATGACCTCATCAATTCTTTGATAATAAAGTTACATTTAGAGGTATAGGTGATTAGAACTCCAACATAACGAGTTTTGGGGACATAATTCAGCCTGTAACATCAGGATCGGAATATGTAAGCATATAACAAGAGTGGTATTATGCCACTTTTGATATTACTTTATCCAATATTGTAGCTTCTGTCTTTAGTGACTCTCACAGTCTCTGATCACATATTTTGAGAGAATAAAACTAACACATTGAATCTATCTTGGCAGAGAACATGCTTAGCATGGGTAAAGCCCTGCCTTTATTCCCCAGCCCATACACAAATGCACACAAAGCGGCCATGATGGTTGAGTAGCTCTCAGGAGTCATATATGTAGTGAGGACCCACATGCCTGCTATCACCAAAGTGTCTGCTGCTGGAAATTGAACAGAACACTTTGAATATGTTGAGTGGGTACTTTCATGCAGAGATAGACCCTCCAGGCCAGAGCACATCATATATAGAAAGCAACTCTCAAAAAGGCCTTTACCTGACAGTGGAAAAGAAGTCTATCTCAGTGTTGTTATAGATAGTTATATATTACCTCCTGTTATTTTATTTCTAATGCTTGATTTGTTGTGATTCTAATTTTCATCTCCACTCTTCTATTGCAATTTATTCTTTCTCATGCTCTTTGGTTATTTTTACTATTTTCTGTGTAGGATACTGTTAAGTGCTTTCTGCAAAGATGGCTTAGTAGTCACAAATTCCATCATACTGTGCTTTTCATGGAAAATTTTGATTTCTTCTTTGACTTTGAAGGATAGCTGTTCAAGATATAGTCATCTAGTTTGGCAGTTATTTACTTTCAGGGCTTGAAATACATCATTCAATGCCCGCCTGGTCTTTAAAGCATCTGCTGAGAAGTTAGCTATTATAGTAATGGGTTTGGCTTTATAAGTGATAGAGCGCTTTTCTCTTGAAGCTGTTGAAATCTTCTTTTTTGTTGTTGTTGTTCTGATTTTTTGAAAATTTAACATGTCATAAACAGGTCTTTTCTGGTAATGTCTATTTGGAGTTCTAAATGCCTCTAGTAACTGATATTCATCTTGTTCCCAAGAGAGGAAAATTTTCTGCTCTATTTTCTGAATCTAAAGGATCAGATTTCTACAGCTGATAAATTTAGGAAAGTAGCAGGACACAAAAACAAAATACAATAGCTTTTCTATACACCAATATTAAACCCATTGAGAAAGAAATCATAATAACTTCCATTCATAATAGCTTCAAAATACAAAATAAAATAAGCCTAGTCAAGGAGATATGAGACCTTTACAATAAAAATTAAGAAACACTGAAAAAAAAATGAAGATGCTAGAAAATGGAAACACCTCCCTTGTTCATGGGTTTGCAGAGTTAATATGTTAAATTGGCCATATTACCAAAAGTGATTTACAGAATTAATGTGATCCCCATAAAAATACCAATGATATTCTTCATAAAACTAGAAAAAAATCCTAAGACTTATGGGGAAGCACAGAAGACCCTGAAGAGTCAAAAAATCCTGAGCAAAAGAAGAGAGATATCACAACGCCTGATTTACAAGTATGCAATACATCTATAGTAACAAAAACAGCAGCTTAATAGTGAAACAAACACACAAAAAATCAGACACAAAGCACAAAGGAATAGAGTAGAAGACACAGAGACAATCTCATACAATTATTCATCAGTTTTGAAAAGGTGACAAAAAGTTATATTAGAGAAAACAGAGGCTATTTAACAAAGGGTGCTGGGAAATTTTAATGTTGTATGTAGAAAAATAAAATGAGATTCGTATTTCACACCATGTACAAGTCAATTCAAAACTGATCAAAGACCTAGGACTTAAAACACAAACGTTGCAACTGTAGAAGAAAACAGAGGAGAAACATTGTAACATGTATGCACAGTTATTTCCTGAATAGTGCTCTTACAGCTCCAGGAAAGAAGAGAAATAATCAGTAAATGGGACATATTAGATTTTTATGCTCAGAAAAGGAAAGTTAACATGGTGAAGAAACAGCATACAGAGAGGAGGGAAATCTTTGTAAGCTACTTTTCTGACAGGATCAAAATCCTGAATATATAAAGGACTCAAAAAACTCAACAAAAATAAAGAACAAGCAACCCATTCAGTTAACAGAAAATACACTGAAGAGACACTTCTTAAAGGAAGTACAAATGACCAACAATTATATAATAAAATGTTCACCATCTTTAGCTGTCAGTGGAATGTAAATCAAACGGCATTGAGATTCCATCTCACCCCAGACAGAATAGTCATCATCAGAAATACAAGTAATAAGAAATGCTGGTGAGGATGAAGGTTAAAAGGAAACCTTATGCACAGTTGATGGGAATGTAAATCAGTGCAGCCACTATGAAAAACAGTATGGAAGTTCCTGAAAAACTAAAAACAGAATTACCATATATAACTGGTATACCAGATATACCTCTCCTTGACATTTATCTTCAACAAATAAAAGTCAGTACACTTTAGAGATACAAGCATATCCATGTTTATCAAGGTACAATTCACAATGGACAAGTTATATCTATCAACATAGGAATGTATGAGAATGTGGTGTATATACACAGTGGTGTATTATCCAACTATAAAGAAGAATGAAATTGTTACTTGCAGAAAAATAGATGGAAGTGGAGTCCATAATATTAAGCTAAATTAGACTCAGAAGGAGTCTAATTAGTTTATGCAGAAAGACTAAATAAACATTAATACTGTTTGTTTTCTCTCATATATGGAAACTGGAGGGAAAAAGAGGAGTTCATTAATGTAGAAGCGGTCATTAGTGTAGAGGAAAGGATAGGGTGGGGAAGGTCATGGGGGTTATTGAAAAGTGGAATAAATCATATTATTGCTATATACATGCTAAAATATGCCAAAATGAAACTCACTAATCTGCACAATTAATATGTACCAGTTAAAAACATCTTACTAAACTTGACAGCACAATTTCCCTTCCCTTCACACGTGAAGCCTTAACCAATAACTTGGCTAAACTTATAAGAGACCTTGATCCAGAAACACCCAGCTAAACCACTCCTAATTTCCAAATCACAGAAACTCAGTGATAAAATGTCTTTGTGTTGTTCCTTCATGATATAAAATTTTGAGGTAACATCATATTGCACAATAACAGAAAGCATATGAATGCAGATTTTGATACCTGGAAGTGGGGTGCTTTTACAATAGATACCTAAAATATGAGAGTGACTTTAGAATCAGGCAGTGGGCTCTGAAAAGAGTGGTAGTGAAAGCATAAAGCACCTGGCAGGAGCTTCAAGGTCTTCACAGTTTGGGTGAGCTCTGTAAGATCTTTAATGATGGTTTTCTGGAAAGTGAGGTAAAAGTTACTGAAAACTAAAAGTTCAGCATAATAGATAATTTATATACTGGTAAATTTTGATCTTCAGATCTCTGTTGATTGACTTTTCTAAATACAAATTAGATTTTAATGATACTTAAGGATACTTACGTGGAAGAAAAAAGTTCAGGTTCTGTAGCTTGGTGTATATTATTTATTGGACTTCCCCAATGTGACCTTGATCTATCTTCCCAGCTGCATCTTTAAATCTCCTTCATAAATCCTATCTGAGAGCTTACAGGAATTCTTATCATTCCCAGAATAAGCTCATACTTCTGTGTTAATACAAAATGTTCCCTTAACCTGAAGATTTTCCTTTGATTCTATTTATCTGGAAAAAAATTAATGAAGCCTTCATGTGCCAAATGCAAAAATCAGGGCTCTGTGAGGTCTCCCCGAATATCTTTGCCTTTACACCTGGGACACTGCTCTTGTCCCTCCACTAAATTTGATGACAGAGAAAAGATGATGCCCTACCTTTGATATCTGGTCTAGACTATCAGAAAACAAAGAACCTCCTCTCCAATTTGAAAACAAAAGAATGCACAGCTCTAGGCTTAGAGAAGACACATTTGAATTCATTTTGGTTGTCAATGGTACTTGCCATGAAGACAAACTTCATGCATTTGGATTCTCTTAAAATTACAAATAATTCATAAAGGAAAAACTGGAATTATTCTTTGTCTTTCATTTAAGTCTGCTGTAAATGCTAAAATCTAGAGCCAAACTTTTAGAAATTTAATACAAAGAAAGCATCTTAGCTGTCTTCCTCTTCCTTTTCAAATCCTGAAAATGCAAAGATAAATATCCTTTATCTCCTGTGCTCAGAAGTCAGTAAATATCAAGTGTAAAAGAAAAGAAAAGAAACATCATATAAACATGGAATTCAGAAAACATGAGTGCCATTTTCTTCTATGAAAGAAAAAAATTGCTTTTTAAGCCTGTTAAAATTTTGATATATTAAATACAAAGCACCTTTTTTTGGAGTGAAATGCAATTTACCTTAATTGAATATGGTTCCAGCTTCAGTATAGAAAAGATCAGTGTAAATTCCACTACAACTGTGCCAAACAATAAGTGAAAAATTAATTACTTTGATACATGTATACTGAAGTTTTGTGAAATTGTGTCTGTAAAAAATCATTGGTCATGATACGTTGAAATACACTGACAGTAATTTCTCTTTCCTTCTACCTTTCCAAAACTGAATAAAATCTTAAAACCAAACACAATATTGAAATTCTATTTAAAAATTAAACATGATATTACAAAATCTTTTATTGGAAATCTGAAATGGATTTTTTATAAACATATCTGTTTTTATTTATAGTTGATTAAGGCATTTTTGAAGAGAAGTAAAAGGAAGAAGTTATAAATAATTTGTCCAAGATCTCTTATTGTTCTGAAATGCCAATTCAAGTCCTGGAGTTACTGAAAATCAGAAATTTTTGCTACATTTACTTTTGTCTTTTTTCCTGGAAAAAGCTTGTTATAGCATAATTATTTGGTAAGTATAAATTTATTCCACAGGAATGGCATCAAAGTATAAACCAAGACTAGAATCGGTGGCTGTATCAGTTGTGAGTCATCTGGAAACAAGCCCTTCAACCTACTCTGTGGAAATAGGGAAAAAGAATCAGGGAGCAACTTAACCTTGGTTTCAAGAAATAAAAGCAGGAATCAATGATTGGGATAGAGTCAAACTAAAAAGCTTTTTCTCAGCAAAGGAAACAATCAGCAATGTGAAGAGAGAGCCTTCAGAGTGGGAGAAAATCTTTGCTACACACACTTCAGATAGAGCACTAATCTCCAGAATCTACAAAGTACTCAAAAATCTTTACACCAAGAACACTAATAGCCCAATCAATAAATGGGCCAAGGAAATGAACAGACACTTTACAGAGGAAGATCTATAAGCAATCAACAGATTTATGAAAAAATGTTCAAGGGATCCTTGTAGATTCCCTCGTTATAAGAGAAATGCAAATCAAAAACCACCTTAAGATTTCATCTTACCCCAATTAGAATGTCTTTTATTAAGAATACAGGCAACAACAGGTGTTGGTGAGGATGTGGGGAAAAGGGTACACTCATACATTGCTGGTGGGAGTGCAAGTTGGTGCAGCCACTCTGGAAGGCAGTGTGGAGATTCCTTAGAAAACCTGGAATGGATCCACCATTTGACCCAGCTATTCCACTCCTTAGCCTATACCCAACGGACTTAAAATCAGATTACTACAGTGATGCAGCCACATCAATGTTCATAG